>JAGSMR010000019.1:4927500-5185000 GCA_029286605.1 Sericinus montela | reverse complement strand
ATCCAAGGCTTACGCCATTCGGGGTAGGGCGTCCCGTGAACAGTACGGGGTTTCTCTCCTTCTTCATTTTTTTGGTAAATTGATTTGCTCTCACAATAACTACGGGTTCTCAAAAAAGTGTAACGAAATAACCTATTACATTGTAAATTTATGGCCATTTTGAAAAAAAAGCCACTGTTAAGGCCTGTTGTATTTAGGTAAGTGGATCTTTTTATCCACAGTATAGTTTTTTAAATAAATCTGTCAACTTGAAGTCAGGTATGAGCTTGATAAAAATAAAAACAACGTTTGATTTTGTCGAGAATCCCAATCCCTATGTTAAATGTTACTGACAGATGACACTTGTAAGTGAAACTGACAGTGACAGTGAAGTTTCTATACAGACTATTATTAAAATCACTAAAGTAAGACCAAAAAATTAATAAAATCACTAAAGTATCAGTGGATACGGTCAAATGGAAGGAGCTGATGCCCCCGCCCAGAGATGTAAACAGTACTCCATGTGCGGCCGAACCTGCGCCTTATATAGTTGCAGGCGGTGGGCCGGCATAAAGTACAGTCGAGTTCTACTGAGCACGCCAAGCTTTTTAGAGGCAATTTGGCCTTCCCTTCCAAGAGACCCCGAAACTGAACGTTGCTCGATATGTCGACGCCAAGGATTCCGATACTGGCTGAGGCAACTAGGGGAGCGCTCTCAAAACGAGGTGATACGACGAAGGCGACAAAGGCGACTAAGGCAACTAGAGGAGTGCTCTCAAAACGAGGTGATACGATGAAAAAAAAATATCTTCACGCAATTCCCAATACAGGGGTAGACAGAGGTCAAGTCTAGACAATTAAGTCCCTTTGACCCACCTTCCACCGAAGATATTTTCGGGACAACGTGACAGGTGGTGAGCCCGTCGCCGCCTTTATGTCCAAGCCAACGTACATAAGTACATAAGTTTTTGAAAAACTCATTGGTACTGCCACCTGGGGATCGAACTCGGGTCCCTCGACTCGAAATTCCGACCACCCAACAACTCGGCTATCGTGACTCGTGATACGATGAAGGGTTACCTTTTAGCGGTAAACGCGAAAACTTCTGTCTTTTTATGGTTGAACTGTACTAAATTTAGTCGGCCCCAGTCCGAGATTTTGTATCAAAATCTCGACTTCAGACACAAGTTTGTTCCGGTATTCTTCGACGTATTCCCGAGAAATATGGCAAGGCCGGTATATAGGGCATCACCAGTGCTGTCATCTGCACAGCAATGAATGCTACTAATTTGTAACAAATCATTGATATGCAGAAGAAACAGGGTTGGCAATAGCACACAGCCTTGTGGGACACCAGCATTCACAGACTTGGAGTCCAAGCATGCACCGTCAACTACGACCTTGATGCTCCGGTCTGTGAGAAAACTAGTGACCCAATTACAAAATTTCTCAGGAAGCCCATATGACGGAAGCTTTGAGAGAAGCGCTTTGTGCCATACACGATCAAAGGCTTTCGCTATGTCCAAACTAACTGCCAAGGCCTCAGAACCGGTAGAACCGATGCCAACTCTGGAGCACACATCCTCAGCACAATAGGGGGGACACCATCGGGTCCACTCGACTTCTGGATGTCTAGGCCGCAGTAATTACTCTTTTGAAGGACCTGGTGGCAGAGTTATACTCCTTCTTAAAAACGCTAGTTTTTGAATCCCGCGACGCCGATGTTTTAACCCAGGCCCGGTAGCACTGCTGCTTTTGGCGAGATGCAATTCTGCAGATGAACCAAACCAAGGCTTTGATCTACCACCGATGGGCACCACAGAGGAAGGAACGAAGAGTTCCATTCCTTGGAGCACCACATCGGCGACAGAATTTGCAACGATGTCGGGATTATCTAGTGAGAAGCAAAACTGCCCCCCTGGGTAGGATGCAAAGAAAGACTGCGTCCCTTTCCAATCCGCCGACCTGTAGTGCCACACACGGCGGCCTGGCCTGCAGATCGCGACCGCAATGGGCACATGATGGGCACTTTACTAGGCAGTGGTCCGATGAACCCAAAGGGGCATCGATGGAGACCACATAGCCGTCCGGATGAGAGGTCAGCAGAAGATCCTGCAGGGAAGGTGTATGGTCCTCCACACCCGGAACCCGCGTTGGCAAAGAAACCAGTTGTGACATATCATATGCTAAAGCAAAGTCAAAAACAGATCTCCCCGCATGATCAGTGGTTCGAGATCGTAGCCATTCGGCGTGTTGAGCGTTGAAGTCGCCGAGTACCACGATCTCTGCGGATGGGATCTGCTGTAGCACGGAATCTGCAGCCATTTGGATGTGGTCGATGAGTCGATCAGTTTCGGCATTACCGCTGCGGGGCCTATAGAGGCACCCATAGACGCGAGGGTGGTCGTCGCTATCTATGCGTAGTCAAAGGGTGGACAGGTCCCTACCTTCAAAGCTGCCGAGGCGTTGAGAACATATATCTACTCTGACGTATACGCAAACCCCAGCCCGTGGCACAAAATAATGTTCCAGCTTGTACACCGGGTAGGAAAGATAAGAGGTATCCGCTGGAGAGGAGATATTGCATGTACGTGGATGCTAAGGCAGCCCCCCAAAATACGAGTGGCAGCCTGAGCATCTATATCATACATGCAATGTTTAAAAGACGATTAATGGCGCAAAATTAATCCCGAATTTTGGCCGACCCGATCTCGAATAAATTTAAGATAAGTTTTAAAACTATCCAACTCCTTCTGGAAAAAACTAACTCTGGAATAAACTACTAAATATTCTCGACCAATAAATCTGTGACCACAAAATAGACTAGACAGACCAATTTCTTCATTAAAATATTTTCATTGAGGTCCTTATGCAATGTCAATTAAAATTTACAACAAGTTACCACAATTTATACAAAACGAAAATGATCACCAAAAGTTTAAATTATTATTAAGTTATTTAATAAAAATGTTATTACTCATTATCTCAATTTCTTGAAGAACAATTTTGAACTGTAATGAGACTACTTGTTAATTACCTTCCTACGTACTAATAATTTATTAAAATTGTTATCACTACTTATTATAACGGTGAAATAGATTTTTGTTGTTTTAGTTTTAATAATAATAATACATAGTTTTATTAATAATAAGATAATAATTAATTAAGTTGAGAATGTGATATAGGTATAGCTTTTTGCCTAATTATGTACTAATATTTACTAACAATATAAATTTAGTTTTAAGACTTAAAAACTGTATAAGTAATTGCTGTGCCCTATCCGGGTTTATGTTGATACGAACATGTTATTTTAAGAACCTTCTGAACACACATGAGAACGCAATAAATTATTGAATACAATTTCATCTCCATAGTAACAACGACGAATCTCGTAAATAATTTAAATTACTATTTCCAATCTATTTTTTTCTAATATCGAGCTATGTCCCATCGCGATCGGTTAGGGTAGTTTGAAAAATGTACTGTTATTCCGCTTGTCTTTGTCTTTAAATTGGCTTTCAGAAGCAACAACTTCGTGTGTAGTTGTTTTTCAACTATTTCAATAGATGGTTACATGAGAAGTACGAAACTCGTAAACACTGAGTAAAATGTCGGGAGGCCGGTTTCTTTTTACGTAAAAGAATTCACATGGCATTATAATGTAAACTGATTTTGCAAGTACCGCAATTTCGTACTGATATATCGTAATAATGAAAGGATTTAATATTGCATCGCTGTAGCACTAGAGCACGTAACGCATGGCGCGGTATCTGTCAGACGTCACACGTCGCTGTGATGTGGTTTTCAATGGGTGTCATCTCGGAGGCTTATCAGGCGGATATTCCTTTGTATAACATGAGGTGTGATATAACTGAGAGGTTTTGATGAATAATTTTAAATATTATAATTATTATATAACATAAAATTGAAAGATTGCTATATACTCATAGCAATGTATACGAACTATATAAAAATACATGGTATATGATTATGAAATTTGCACGGTGGATTATGAGGAGACATTAGCTAAGAAACGATTTTAGGGATATATAGATATAGATATATATATATATATATATATATATATATATATATATATATATATATATATATATATATATATATATATATATATATATATATATATATATATATATATATATATATATATATATATATATATATATATATATATATATATATATATATATATATATATATATATATATATATATATATATATATATATATATATATATATATATCCCTATCCGGGATAGGGCACAGCAATTACTTATACAGTTTTAAGTCTTAAAACTAAATTTATATTGTTAGTAAATATTAGTACATAATTAGGCAAAAGCTATACCTATATCACATTCTCAACTTAATTAATTATTATCTTATTATTAATAAAACTATGTATTATTATCATTAAAACTAAAATAACAAAAATCTATTTCACCATTATAATAAGTAGTGATAACAATTTTAATAAATTATTAGTACGTAGGAACGTAATTAACAAGTAGTCTCATTACAGTTCAAAATTGTTCTTCAAGAAATTGAGATAATGAGTAATAACATTTTATTAAATAACTTAATGATAATTTAAACTTTTGGTGATCATTTTCGTTTTGTATAAATTGTGGTAACTTGTTGTAAATTTTAATTGACATTGCATAAGGACCTCAATGAAAATATTTTAATGAAGTAATTGGTCTGTCTAGTCTATTTTGTGGTCACAGATTTTTGGTCGAGAATATTTAGTAGTTTATTCCAGAGTTAGTTTTTTCCAGAAGGAGTTGGATAGTTTTAAAACTTATCTTAAATTTGTTCGAGATCGGGTCGGCCAAAATTCGGGATTAATTTTGCGCCATTAATCGTCTTTAAACATTGCATGTATGATATAGATGCTCAGGCTGCCACTGTATTTTGGGGGCTGCCTTAGCATCCACGTACATGCAATATCTCCTCTCCAGCGGATACCTCTTATCTTTCCTACCCGGTGTACAAGCTGGAACATTATTTTGTGCCACGGGCTGGGGTTTGCGTATACGTCAGAGTAGATATATGTTCTCAACGCCTCGGCAGCCTTGAAGGTAGGGACCTGTCCACCCTTTGACTACGCATAGATAGCGACGACCACCCTCGCGTCTATGGATGCTCTATAGGCCCCACAGCGGTAATGCCGAAACCGATCGACTCATCGACCACATCCAAATGGCTGCAGATTCCGTGCTACAGCAGATCCCATCCGCAGAGATCGTGGTACTCGGCGACTTCAACGCTCAACACGCCGAATGGCTACGATCTCGAACCACTGATCATGCGGGGAGATCTGTTTTTGACTTTGCTTTAGCATATGATATGTCACAACTGGTTTCTTTGCCAACGCGGGTTCCGGGTGTGGAGGACCATACACCTTCCCTGCAGGATCTTCTGCTGACCTCTCATCCGGACGGCTATGTGGTCTCCATCGATGCCCCTTTGGGTTCATCGGACCACTGCCTAGTAAAGTGCCCATCATGTGCCCATTGCGGTCGCGATCTGCAGGCCAGGCCGCCGTGTGTGGCACTACAGGTCGGCGGATTGGAAAGGGACGCAGTCTTTCTTTGCATCCTACCCAGGGGGGCAGTTTTGCTTCTCACTAGATAATCCCGACATCGTTGCAAATTCTGTCGCCGATGTGGTGCTCCAAGGAATGTAACTCTTCGTTCCTTCCTCTGTGGTGCCCATCGGTGGTAGATCAAAGCCTTGGTTTGGTTCATCTGCAGAATTGCATCTCGCCAAAAGCAGCAGTGCTACCGGGCCTGGGTTAAAACATCGGCGTCGCGGGATTCAAAAACTAGCGTTTTTAAGAAGGAGTATAACTCTGCCACCAGGTCCTTCAAAAGAGTAATTACTGCGGCCTAGACATCCAGAAGTCGAGTGGACCCGATGGTGTCCCCCCTATTGTGCTGAGGATGTGTGCTCCAGAGTTGGCATCGGTTCTACCGGTTCTGAGGCCTTGGCAGTTAGTTTGGACATAGCGAAAGCCTTTGATCGTGTATGGCACAAAGCGCTTCTCTCAAAGCTTCCGTCATATGGGCTTCCTGAGAAATTTTGTAATTGGGTCACTAGTTTTCTCACAGACCGGAGCATCAAGGTCGTAGTTGACGGTGCATGCTTGGACTCCAAGTCTGTGAACGCTGGTGTGTCACAAGGATGTGCTATCGCCAACCCTGTTTCTTCTGCATATCAATGATTGTGTATGATTGTAATGAGCATGTCGCTGTGATGTAGTTTTCAATGGGTGTCATCTCGGAGGCTTATCAGGCGGATATTCCTTTGTATAACATGAGGTGTGATATAACTGAGAGGTTTTGATGAATAATTTTAAATATTATAATTATTATATAACATAAAATTGAAAGATTGCTATATACTCATAGCAATGTATACGAACTCATCACCAAATCTCTAAAAATACATGGTATATGATTATGAAATTTGCACGGTGGATTATGAGGAGACATTAGCTAAGAAACGATTTTAGGGAAAATGTGAAATTATGTAATTTTCCCTATATATATATATATATATATATATATATATATATATATATATATATATATATATATATATATATATATATATATATATATATATATATATATATATATATATATATATATATATATATATATATATATATATATATATATATATATATATATATATATATATATATAGTGTGTAGTGACAAGATATGGAAAAGTGAGATAAGGAAATGTTGTGGTCTGAAAGATGTAGTGACTAAAATTGAGAAAGGTATGCTAAGATGGTTTGACCATGTCGAGAGAATGAACGAAGAACGATGGACGAAAAAAGTGTATAAGGCGAGTGTGAATGGAAGTGTAGGAAGGGGAAGACCTAGGCGGACGTTTCGAGACCAAATTCTGAACGTTCTGAAAAAAGGCCAGGTCAAGAGTACCCTAAATCGAAGAGAATGTATGAAGGGAATAATGAAATGGACAAAGCGAAACAAGTATGTAAGAATCGTAGCAAGTGGAAAGAAGTGGTCTCTGCCTACCCCTGCGGGAAAGAGGCGTGATTATATGTATGTATGTATATAACCTTACCAGTATCTTCAGGACAAGCTATTACATATAGGTATCTCGGAAACTATTTTAATGAGTTTGACCACATTTTTTACATAGTGTTTTACATTCTAAGTTTATCAAAATGCTGTTGACTTTGTATAAATAAAAAAAAAATTGCAAGCTGTTCCCAATACTAGTGTAGCAAGAATATTAGACAATACATATTAAAATTTTTTTAGTCTAGGCCCTAAACTAATACGTACCTTAAATAAATAAATACCTAAATAATTTTATGTCGGCGCTACACACTAGCTTATCGTTATTTTTCTTTTCCCCATGGAATTAGTGTTTGACCCTTGTGGTGGAAACTTAGAGCTTCAAGAATGAATATCATCATCATATATATAGATGAACTGCGACCAGAAACATTAAATTCAACAATGTATCGTATGCAATCATGTTCGTGTTTCAGACTGCTGAAATTTATTACACTCGTTCCACAGTGGGTGGGGTTTTGCAGGACATTGTAACTGAAGTCATAATAAAGCCCTCTAAATTACGCAAATAATGCCCCACACGCACAGTCCTAATCTTTAACATTATTTAAGAGAGGTTATAGCGAGGAACGTCCTCCATGCTGCTCCTATGACGTTGCTTTATAAGGAAATAAGTTGCAATCCTTGTGTCGAGCGGCTTACGACAATAAGAGTATAGAATGCCAGGTCCGAACCTGCGACGTCATATTATGCAGTCCGCACCCTAATACTTTTCGATATTTACGCTTTTAATTTAAATGCTAGGAGTAAAATTATTAATTGCTTACTTACTAATTTGTATAAAATATTTCTTTTCATAAAAATTTAATTAGATTTCTGAAAATTTAGTTGAAAAATCAGTGTATATATTTTGTCAATGATTGTCATTGACGTTATATAGGTATAATTGGCAATGCCAATTATGTAACTGAATTTCGAGGACTAAAGTAGATTAAGTCTTCCAATTTGTATCAACGCACAGTGGTCTCCAGAGAACGCCAAAGTTTCGAAGGAGCAATTTGAAAACAATTTTCCATCAAATTTCCCAACTGACAACTATTGCATCTCTCAGTAATAGGATCGTTTACGAATATTGAAGGCAAAGTATGATGTTCCTACACGAGATTTACATTCAAATAACACACACATATAATAAACATGTTTATATCACATAACATATGGTGACATAAATGATACTTTCACGTCACCATAGTCTAGTGGGTTTCGAATTTGCAAGGACGAATTGAAATATTGAAATATCTTCACGCAATTCCCAATACAGGGGTAGACAGAGGACAATTAAGTCCCTTTGACCCTCCTTCCACCGAAGATATTTTGGGGACAACGTGACAGGTGGTGAGCCCGTCGCCGTCTTTATGTCCAAGCCAACGATGAAATTCGTACATAAGTTTTTTTTGAAAAACTCATTGGTACTGCCACCTGGGATCGAACTCGGGTCTCTCGACTCGAAATTCCGACCACCCAACAACTCGGCCATCGTGACTTCATCAAGGACGAATGAAATGAATTAATAACTATCTAATGTCCAATATACAGGTAGTCCTATATTGTACCTGTGTCCAAAATGTTGAAGTGTAACTGAAAGTAAACGTTGACATATTACATTGTTTGCATACAATTGTGGAATACTTAAACTTAAATCTGAATAAATTAGCAAAATTTCATTGCATTCGCGATTAATGGCAACAAACACAAAGTGTAATTAGCGGCCGAGATTTGTGCATAATCAGTAATCGTATTTCATGTCACGTCAGGCATCGCCCATGTCATTTTGCGTCATGGATTATAGATATTATATTATTTATACAAAAATGAGGGCTTTGTGTAATGTATAGGTTTTCAGTGACGTTTCGAATGCTTATGTTTAGTTAAGGGGGACTCAGATCTTTAACATTCAATTGGCATAATTAGCTTTGGCCACCGCCCACTTTTAATTATTAATGTTAGACATAATTTCCGCTGAACGAGTTTTATTTGAGGAAGTATTACAGTGGTATACTTGGTTTTGGCCCAAATAATATTTATTAAAGGATCTCTATACTCCAGGTACCTACGCAATTTTTCTATTGGATGACGGTATTTTTTTAATTTCTGTAGCTACACGGATCCTTAATATTATTTTTAATTTTTATTATATATTCGAGCTTAGTCTAGACGTTTTGTTATGACGGGATAGCTAGAGGGAACAGACCGCCAAGTTTTACGATCCTTGTATACCTTTCTTCTTTTATATTCATCATTTTCACACATGCACGTCTAGGTATCCGAGTGCTATTGATGAATTTTTAATCTTATTTTATATATTGATTTTTATTATAATTTTGAAGATGATAATTATTGGAAGTAATTGGTGTTCTTTTGCGTAAAATCACAATAGCCGACCGGTTGGGTGGGCGGAATTTCGAGTCAAGAGACCCGAGTTCGATCCCCAGGTGGCAGGCTCGAACCAATAGGTTTTTCTAAAACTAATGTACGAATTATATCGTTGGCTTGGACATAAAGACGGCGACGGGCTCACCACCTGTCTTGTTGTCCCGTAAATATCTTCGGTGGAAGTTGGGTCAAAGGGACTTAATTGTCTAAACTAGACCTCTATCTATAATACAGGGGGTATTGGGAATTGCGTGAAGATATTTATTTTTATTTATTTATATATATACATATATTATACTGCGATCGCTAATCCATTTAGTCAGCCTGCAAATACAATGTGCCCTTCTTATAGAAAACGCTAGGCTTATAGTGGATATTTTACAGATCCTTAAGTTAGTTAACAAGAACTATCCCGATAGGTCGCGCATCTCGGCTTCTTATCTCAAAATGGTCTGGCTATTACTGACTACTTACAGGCCGAGCACTTCTGCTTCTAATCCCAACTTAGTCTAGTCACCGTCGTTCTCAAGCGGTCCGAGCGACTCTGTTATTTGCATGAAACTGACTCACTGACTCAGCGACACATGATATATCCTCTCCACTACTCCTCTCGGTCCGACGACACCCCACAAAAAAGCCTTTGCTTGTCGTATCGTCTTTTTTATAACACTTTATATAATTCTATGTCTACCCTCTATGCCTAGCCCCAATACTAATATAAATATATGCAACTACCCTCTTTACTGTAATAAAATGATAATTTGCTTCCCTTTCGCGACAATAACCTCAGAAGTATCTAAATAATCTGATAAATTAAATAATCTGATAGTCGACTACATTCTTTATCTAAATTGTACTGATTATACGCACCATATATTTTATTCACCAGTAATAACACACGATATAAATTGTAATTACTTGCCGTCTGTCCCGAGATAATGGACTTCGCGATTAATCTGTACGCATGTTTGAGCAGAGAAATCAAATAATGGAATGTAATTAAGTAAATAAATTACTGTTGTAAAATATAAAATAAAATAGGAACAGGCAAAACCAGTATATCTATAGAAAAAAGAGTATATCTATAGAAAACAGTAATTTATCGTGATTATTTATATATTTATTATTTATAGTCAAGGGGGTTGAATGCTTAAGATTCGAATCAGGAGATCCAAGTTTGATCCCCAGAAGAGAAGCCCATACTTATGAGTTCTATGATACTTATATACGTCTCGTATCATTGACTGCGACGAGCTCAACATTTGTCATGTTGTCTCTCTAAATACGCCGGTATTATGAAATGCGTGGAGAAAAAAAAAGTATATTTTTTTTTCGAGCAAGTTTCTTTTCGGGGGTAGGCAGAGGTCTAGTCAATGAAGTCTTTTCGACCCACAGTGTGACAGGTGTTGAGCCTATCTCCGTAGTAAATCTATTATTTGTCGAGAAAAGGTTGCGACATAAAACTTACAATGATTTTCTTAGCTTGAGTTATAAAAAAATTATTAACTCACCCTCCTTTATGGATATGGACCCACTTATCACGTAAGAATTTTTTTGGGACAACGTGACAGACGTGGTGAGCCAGCCGCTGTGTTTAATGTCAAGCCAACGATATAAATCATACATAAGTTTTTGTTATGTTTTTACAAGTACTTTGGGATCAGAGCAATGTATGAGATGTCCCGATCTAAGTATGATTTTTACTATAAAATATTACCTAAAGATAGTTAATTGACTCAGGCGTTACTTTGCGGAAATTCATTGTAAAGTTGTTATTTAAAAAATTACTTTGCAACCCTCCGCATGAAAATATAAAAAGGTATATGTTACCTGGTCCAAAGAGAAGAAGAGCACCACCCTCCCTCCCACAGATGCGTGCACTAATTCCACAGATGTGTGAACAAATTCCACTGTATGCACCACCACCACTACACTCAAACCAGGTAACATATACCACCACCGAAAACGCGACACGTGTTTCGCCTCAAAACAAGGCATCCTCAAGCGAGTAGACTCTACGATGAGCGACCGCAGTTTGACTCTGATTAGTGCACCTTTTTATATTTTCATGCGGAGGGTTGCGAAGTAATTTTTCAATAACAACTTTACCTAAAGATGTTCTATTTCAGGATTGCGAGTGTCACCGAATAACCATTAAATGTCTACTGTTCGAACACCGGGCAGCATTCTCAATATTGAGGAGGTTTACGATCGTAGTCTTCAATAAATCATTACACTCCATCGCCGACTTTATTGCGGAATGGTGTAACATATCTGCAATAAATTAAGCTACAAGACAAAGGCGTGTTTGATTAAACTCGAGGGAATAAAATATTACACATTTGTGTTACTGCACGTCATGCTTATATTATTTTATTTGTATTTTTCATGCAGTTTTGTTGACATTTGTGTGTAAAGTGGTGTTTAGACTGCGAGTCTCAAAAAGTAAATTGAAAGTAGAATTTATAAAAAAATATGTTTGTTTTTTGAAAATATAAAGTCCTACGAATCGCTTATCGAAAATACATAAAAATTGAAGTTTCCGTTAGTAATTTTATATTATTAGCTTTTCACTAACTGAATACGACAATATACACTGTACTTACGTAAAAGAAACAACTTTTAAAATTTTTGTTTGTCTGTCTGTCTGTTTGTTTATTCCGGCTAATCTGTGAAACGGCTGGACCGATTTTAAAGACTTTCTCTGCCAGATAACTTGGGCTACTTTTATTTTAGAAAAGTTAGAAGGGTTCCAACTTAAGTATTACTGTTACTCCTAATTACGGTAAATCTTTACCGTACTTGGAAGTAATACGGGAGATACAATAATACGGGAGAAGCGTATGTTCTGCAGTGAACTGTTCGTTCGTCGTTACAATGTTAATATAAACGGTGCCGTTTGCTATCCATATCATAGAGATGCCAAATATAAACACACATTCAACAATACATAAGAAACATAACTTGAACAATCATATGGTGTCATATTCTCATTTATTATATGTTAAATACTACCGTTGTTACTATGACTATTTAAATTTATTACTGTCAAAGTAGGCTGTATAAAACAGCGCCAAATATTTGTAGTAGGGTCATTATTATTTTCTAAGATTTATACGTCGTTACGCTGCTCATATGAAGTATTTCTATATATTTTCAAGTGTTTTTGTTTGCCATTCGATCAAAATATATTTCATTTTGGTTCATACCAAATTAATTGACACCGATTCATATCGGTGTCAATTAATAATTCTCTAATTAAAAACCCTGAATCGGGATTATCAGAAGGCTATCACCTTGGAGGTGAAGTCAACGCGTTATCATTATAGAGAATTCCAATGACGATGTGTACTAGTATATTTGTTACAAACCGAAGGTTTTGCAATTGCTAGAATTCGTGTACTTCTAGGAACGTGCTTCTGTATAAATTACAGTACATCAGGCAGACGAAGCCGAGTGCACTAGTAACTTCCCACATAATATAATAAAAGTTAAAGCTTAATTTTATAAAGTTCAAGTAAACAAGTACTTATAACAAAACTTAACTTATAAAATAGTGAGCGCGCAAAGAATGCAATCGAGAAGTGTATTGGCAGCAATTAAACGCGCTGCAAGCTTAATAATGAAAATTCTCTATAAAGCAGCTTTGTTTAGAAATTGTCCAAGAAAATATACTTTAAAACTTTTTTTAGAAGTCGATTTACTGCGTTCACCGTAATATATTCATCAAAAACAAGCAACCGTTTGATTGTTAGTTATTACAGATATTGTCGACATTCTAGGTAGGACTTCGAGAAGCAAAAGGGCAAGAGACGGAAAGACATAGGTGATATAAAATTGCATAAAATGCCTTAACTCATGCCGGTAAACCGCGTGGTACACACTACTGTAGCGTGTTGGCTTTATTGTATTGAACAATTGTATTGTATAGTGCCCATGGCCACATATCGTTAGACCATACACCACGTATTATTATCGAAATTTATGTACAATTTGAATCATTGTCCATAACAGTACAACAGGCACACCATCTGTCACTTTGTTCCAAGTAACTCCCGAAGAAAAGTATGAACAGGTAAAATAAAAAATTAAACAGCGTCAACATAAGCTTGATGGCAAAGTAAAATACCTTAAGAAATATCTCTCATAATAATCTCTATCTCTTCTCATAATCTGTTCGACATGATATCTCTCATTCGTCGGACTGTTTTCAGTTAGGTCATTTATCTGGTGGTTTGTGTTACATAAATCTAATCTTCCTGAATTATTCGTGATGAAAAGTTGTATTGTGTGAAACATTGTTAAATCCTAATACATTATATTGTATGCCACAAAACGCGTATGTCAATTTTGAGTAGGTATGTAACGTTTTTGAGGCAAAGTTACCTCGTACTGTCACTGTGCTTACCAACTGTTTGTGGTAAGCATATAAAAATAATATTTTATATGTATTGTTTTACAACATAGAGCCAAGCGAGAGAATTAATTGTTGGATGAAAGGCTGGCTCAACAAAGATGAAATGTGGCAGGTTATGGCAACCTTGTTTATTAAAAGGATATCCATATACGAGTATAATAATAGGTCGCGATAGCCGAGTAACCACAATGCTATCGTAACTTATTATTCTATCAAATCATCCTTACGGGAGAGGCGTAATCATCATTAAAAAAAACATCACAATAGCCGAGTGGTAGGGTGGTCCACTGCCAATGAGTTTGCCTTTTTGCCCTGGATCGTCTTCTGCCAATGACTTCCTTTACTAAGAAGTCGGTCGTTTTTCAGTTCTCAATAAATTCCATGACTCGCTGAATTTAAGGTCCAGCGAAGTTTGGTTGCGAGGATTATTTTTGATCAATACGTAGTCTCCTCCTTTCTTTCTAACTCCTACTAACTGGAGATACTGGATTTTAGCTATTTTCGAATTGAAACGTTGTTTTCTTGTTCGCTATAATAAAGCATTTTCTGCTATACCTGTTCACCCGTAGTAAGGGCTTAGGCAATATCAACAGTCAATATCCACCAGGTTGAGAAGCGCCGTAGGTACGCAGCGCTTCCGTTGTGTAGTGAGTGTCAGTGGAGCAAGACGGGTGAATCAGAAGTAACTGTACTTCTGGTTGCCCCAGTATTGTCACCTTCTCAAGTACAGTATGCCACTGCTCTTTTTCATAGTTTTTGATCATAACTAAAATGTTTTTATCTTTGCAATGAAACGTTCATCTTAGGCATTTTCTGGGCTAATTACTCTTGGAGTGATAGAGTGAATATTTATGCCAGTTCGGCCGCAGTATTCTTTGAACTCACCAAGAAACTCTCTTTTATTATCAACGGACGGACCGGTGTGCCAAATAGATATACAGTACATTTCGGTGCAATCAATGTACTCTGTGGGTTTTCGTTAATTATGAAGTACAGTAACACGTACGTTGAGACATGTCCATATGAATAATCTGGAAGGCAGCAGTCGATTTTTGTATTGGGTGTAATTGGACTTGAATAGCACTAGATCTTCTTTTGTATGTTCGGCATATCATGTTATTCACAAATCGTCGAACAGTAGAGCTTATTTTGAACCAATAAGAATCTCTGATCTTCTGCAAGGTTCTTCTTCACAGCCCGTATGTTTTAGTGTAGTGTGAAAATTATTGATGATACTCCATTAGAAGCCTTAGAGACTACTGTAGTAACTTAGTCCTTCCAATGGAATTGTCCTGCTGACTGAAGATAGATTCATTGATATTCTTTTTCACTTTCTTTTGCCTTCCACTGGATTATTGTTAGTGATATGAGTTCGGGAACTATGGTTACTCTGGCATTCAATAATTCTATATACAAACTTTGCTAATGCCACCAATTACTACTTCCACAGCCTTTTCTTCTCCTAGTTTTTCTTTGGTGACGCTTCTCCATACGGTCCGTGCGCGTGACAAAAATTATCCCTTCTTGCGCTGTACACCAACGACGCGGTACAAATTCGCTGAAGCGAAGCGCCTGCAGTGGCAACGCTTCAAAGGTTCTTGCAACTTTGATCCAAATGGCTCACCGACTGGAGGTTGTCGGTGAACGGCGAAAAGACGTAGGCCATACTCCTGGGACACAACTCAAGATTTTCAACAGAACTGAAATTCAAAGATCAGGACATGACAGGAGTACGGTCAAACACTTGGGCGGGACCACGCTCGCAGAAAGTCTTGTCCACCATATCTAGGTCGCCCTGCGTGTCGTTGTCGGCACGCCTTGGAGCGTACGACGGTTTCCATTCTTAGGTCCGGCCATCAGGCAGGACCTGAGAGTGGAAACACTGGAGGAATTTATTAGGCAATTTATAAGTACTTCTGATGGAAGACGTACCTCCGCAGTATTTTTAAAAAGAGTGACGTCAGCATAGCCTGTCCGATTTGTCCGAAGGCTCGGACGAGAGTGAACTGAGCTTTTTTTTTTGATAAGCGTGGAGGAAAATGCTTTATACACGAACATTTCCTGACTTGGAGGTCACCGAAACGAACAGTGTCGGACTCGGATCTCCGAAGGAGAAACATACCGACTAAAAACCATCCACGGGATGCTGTTGGTCCGGAGGCCATTACAGCTTCATCTGAGGAGACCTGCGAGAATGAAGGCCCGCAGATAAAGTAGGGAATTGATCGTGCTTCGGCGGCCTTTTTATGGCTCATCGCTCATGCTCGTATTTATCTTTTTAGGTTTAATGTCAAGGTAGTTGAAAAAACTTGAAATTTTGCATTTTTAAATAATTAAAAATAGCTTATAAACTATTGAATACTCACGACTGTGGTCCCTTGGTGCAGCTTCATCTTTAATATAATAAATTAAAATTCACTTTTACTTACACCACTTATTATTTATTTTAATTAAAATACCTGATCGGTTTCGTCTTTGTGGCATTATCAATGGTTTGTTATTATACATATTATAATTTTCCGAGATCGAAAACGTATTTCTTATTTTAAACCTATTACGTATTTCGGATTTTTTATTTATGGTTTACATTGTTAAAATAAAATCCCTCTACTAAATAATTGCATGAAAAAAATTATACAACATACAAATTTAAAAATATATATGTATATACATCATACATTTATTATTGCGCGTCACATCATCATTGTCAACCAGCGAAGCTTGATTACCCATGTACTAAAATATTAATTCATTAAATAGACCCCAAAATACCCGTACGATAATACGTCTCGTCATTGGCTCGACTCCAACTTTACCCATTATACTTAACAAACTTAATAATTCTTCAGGGAACAAATTATAGTCGTTTTAGGAGTGCTTATGCTTCCGTGGCTTCGGTAAACGTATACGTGACAATTTTATTCATAAATCATTTGTTTAGTGCTTATTGCATTATTGTTTGCAGGTTTCTGTTATTAGTTGTAATTTTAGAATGACGGGCTCAAACCTGTGACCGTGTGTTTCACAGTCCACATCTTGTGTATATACTTTTTATCTTTATTCTCTATTCAAAGTTTATTGTTAAAGTATATAGTAAGTTATTACTCTGATGATCGTCGATTGTTAACATATGTGTATGATGAATTACATAGTATTGACTTACGGATCTGTTTATGTTGGTGCTTTGTACCTTGCCGGGAACAACCTTCCCCGTATCGCATAAAAGTTACATCAGGGTTGGAAGTATAAACACAAGCGGGGGCCCCTGCGTTTTTTCTGTAAGTCACCTTATCTCTCGAATAAGGCACCTTATTCGAATCGCATAACTAGCATGTAGAATATAATTAATCTATGTAATATAGCTTTATGAATTTTTTCCTCATTAAAATGATACAGTCACGACAGCCGAGTGTCTGGGTGGTCGGAATTTCGAGTCGAGAGACCCGAGTTCGATCCCCAGGTGGCAAGCTCGTACCAATGGGTTTTTCAAAAACTTATGTACGAATTTCATCGTTGGCTTGGACATAAAGGCGGCGACGGGCTCACCACCTGTCACGTTGTCCCGAAAATACTTTGGTGGAAGGTGGGTCAAAGGGACTTAATTGTCTAGACTAGACCTCTGTCTACTCCTGTATTGGGAATTGCGTGAAGAAATTTTTATAATTATACAGCTATTTTTCTCAACCGACAGAAAAGGATTCGTGTTTGAGTACCTGTGATTGAGTAACTATGTCATGAGAAATCGAAATAATATGAAAAAATATTTTCTTCGCAATCCCAATGCTGGGTTAGGCAGAGGTCTATACAAGCTAGTCCCTTCCACCCACCTTCCATTTTACTGATTTACTACTACTACATTTTAATTTACTTTTTTTGCCGTCTTTATGTCCAATTCAACGACATTAATTGTACATAAGTTTTGAAGAAACACATTGGTACGAGCATATCACCTGGGGATCGAACTCGGGTCTGTTGAGTGGAATTCGGATCACTCAACCCCGTTGGTCACGGCATCTTGATATTGCCAAAAATTAATCAATACGGAAAAGGTGTTAATCAACATACGCTGCACATTTTAGTCTGGAAATGGTGATTGGTCACAGCTTAATGTCTGGTCACCCTGTTCTAGGTTAGTGAATTCCGCGATGGCACACATAATTGCGCAATTATTACGGTATCACACACTTGTGAGTGGCACTTGACGTATAAATTTGATCGCGATTAGTGTTAATTCACGCAATGTTTGCATCTTACATTGCGATCGGAGCAATGTATGTGATGTCCCTATCTATATATGTATATGTAATACTGTAAGTAGAACCATTAGCCTTTGAAGCTAAAGGTTAGAATCCAGCCAGGTGCAAACAATTGTGGATGTTTATATGCATGTATTGTGCATCTAAGTAAATATGTATGCAGTGATATTGTACCGCTACTTTGGACTTATCATCTACCACGCTATCCCAAATAAGCTTCGGTGAAAAGTAGGTCGAAAGAACTTCATTGTCTAGACATCTGCCTACCCTAACATGGGAAATTACAAGAAAATGGAAAATATTCTATTTTATATTGATGTGCGTAATTTAATACCAAACTATGAATCCCTGTATCATAGTCACATGTCCCCCTAGCAGAATTCGAACTGAATAAAGATTTCAACATTCCACTCTCGAGCCACGCGGTAGATGTTCCCCTGTTATATTTATGAGGAGACTTGCACAGCAATAATAAAGATTAATAAAGGTCTCAAATTGTAGATATCTGTATATACTACGATTTTTTAATAAAATAAATAAATCAATAAAAACATACATACATAGGGAAAACATCACAAACATTACTCTGATCCCTAAGTAAATAGCTAAAGCACTTGTGTTATGGAATCGGAAACAACGAAAGAACCACATTAGAAAAAGTGTTTTCTAAATTGACCTGTCCGGAAATCGAACCTGGGACCTTAAAGCTAGCGACACCGTGAAAATCAGTGTGTACGTTACTTAGCTATAGAGGTGATTATTTTCTATTCTATATTCTTTATTATTTACAACGAGTAGCGATGAGTGTACCGTGTTCTAACTTTCAATTGTACATTTTCCCTGAGCTATTTTCTACATTCACCAAATAGAAGGACACAATGTAATTCGGTATCTTGTCTTCTCACAACTAGGACCACTCTGAAAACATTATGCAATAAAAATAAAGGAGAATGTAACACTATGTATAAAAATAAATCTTCCAATGACCAATTATGCCTTACATTACGATTTCTATTTATATGTGTATTTACATCCCGAAAATTGTAGATTGAAACTTAACATAATCTACGCTTATTAAGTTAAATTTTTTTACTTGTTCCATATATTATTCCTACCGAATAATAGAGTCCATTTTCAGAGAACAAAATAAAATTTATCAAAGGAGAAAAACGTCAGTACTTTGTATTTACTTAAACTAGTGACGAGAAAAAATTAATATACTACTTCTGGAATATGTTCAGAGGTCCATTTAACAGTAGAAAATATGAACATAAACATGTAGTAAACAAATATATTTGTTTGGACAAGAGCCTATATTTAATGTTTTGGAAGGAAAAGTGCGGCTGTTGCTAACTGCTCGTTTATGTTACACAAATTTTGAGGTCATTCGTCATTTTGAAACAGCACGCGCTGGGGGATAGCATACAGTGACAACGTGTAAGCGTTTACATCGTGAAACAATGAAAACCTTAAAATATTTCGTATAACTTTGCGTGTCATTTACAATTTAAAACGGTGTAGATATAAGTCGTAACATTTAAATATAATTTGGTTTTTCTTCAAGAGAGTTTGAAGTTTACGTTTTGCACTTTTTAAAAATGTATCAATGCTATATTTTGATAAAATTCTTATAAACACATCTTATAAACAGTGGATGGGTCTACAGAAATATCATTGATATGTTAGATCTACTGTAGTATCATTGAAATGTAGAGAAGTTTCAAATAAATGGCGTTTTTAATATGCCGGATGCAATATGTCTGAAGTGGCTGAGAAGTGTGCTCTAAGTCAAGTTTTATGAAAGTCGAACTAATACTGCGATATATGAATCGTGTGCTTCACTTTGTGGAGTCTTTGGCCGTTTGAAGATTAAATATGGTGTTTGAAAGAGATTTAATTTAAATTAATTGAATTAACTTCGGACAATCGCCATTGGTTGGATGGATCGTAGGAATGGATCGTAGGTCCATTACCCTCGCGGGTTTCTTCAGAAAAGATTAGAAAAAAAAAGGAGTCATAATTCGATCTTATATTTACATCAATACCCGTTTGCCAACCATTGCGATTAGGGAAAAGTCTCCTTATGGGCGAGACCTATAACTTACAGTGTGCTTTTACAGAGGGATTTTTTTACTGAATAAGTATTTACCTAAAAGAGGTCTTATTTACATTAATATAGGTACATTATAAATGTTGTAAGTGTTTCAAAACCTCGATATACAATGTTCCTATACAGACTAAAAATATGTATGGATGGAAAGGACTGGACTTCTCCAATACAATATTATTTCATATTTAAGGAATCGCGGAGTGATAGGAATAATGGTTCAAATCTACAAAATTCAATATCTACAAAGATTTTTCTAAAATAATTGTATCTGAGATCTTTCTTACACACAGTAGTTCAAATTCACAAAATGAGCAGGTACTGGTAGGTATGGGACTTCCTATGTATGTGCTCTAAAAGTATCATTGTACTCACTAAGTAGAGACGTTTTCCTACACTGATAATGGAAAAATAAATATTCGATATCAAAAAGAACAAAAAATAATAGTTTTCTTAACTATCGTTCCTTAATCAGTTTGTCAGCTATTTCTATGTTTAGAATCATAGAAATAGCTGACAAACTGACTGACTACTATTGTAATAGTCATGATAATAACCTTGCGTAATGGAATACAATTGTGAAACATTCTCAATATATTATTTACATAAATATCTTCACGATTATCCCAGTACAGGGGTAGGCAGAGGTCTAGACAATTTAAGTGATTCGACCAACCTTTCACCGAATATACTTTTGGGACCACGTGACTGGTGGTATGCCCGTCGCCTTCTTAATATCCAAGCTAACGAAATAATTCGTACATAAGTTTTTTTAAAAAACCCATGGGTACGAGCCTGCCACCTGGGGATCGAACTTGGTTCTCTTGACTCGAATTCCGACCACCCAACAACTCGGCTATCGTGACTCTTTAATAATCAATATATTATTTGCAAGTTTTAAAAATATTTATCAGCACTTGGCGCCGATTTTCTGATTTCAAGTGCACTGGTAAGTACTGCTTAATAGAATAATTAATTTAAATTAATAAGTAACAAGTTTAGCTAAGAAAATTGTTACTTGATTTTAGACTTCTTTTGAAGGCGGTTAAATTTTTATAAAATGTTTATACACTTTATTTTTATTTAAATAGCATAAACCTGAACTCAATAACTTAGTATTTTTACGCGAAGAAAAAATGACCTAATAGCATACGTGTAGGCCTTTATTATTAACATATGATTTAAAACATAATTTTATAGTGAAAATCCGGTAAAAACTTTTCATAAATTTTCATGCAGTTCAAATAATTTTTCAGGCTGAAATTAATTTTGGTTTCTGAAATATGTTATACAAAAATAAATTATTAATGAACTTCCACAGCAGTTTTTTCGTTGTGTAGATAAAACAACTGGGTCTGATTTAAATTTCAGTTGTAAATATTAAAAAATATTGTACGGTGTTGGTGGGCAAGATTTAATATTCAGAGAAATTAAAAAATTAACACTATACAAAAGTAGAAAACTTAAGATCACCCTTCACCAATCGATGTCTTGTAAAACAATAAATAAATAATTTTGTTGGTTTATTTTTTATGTATCTAAAAGTATATAAAATAGGGCATTTTATGTATATAAAAGTATAAGTTTATGTATATAAAAGTTTATGTATATAAAAGTATAAGTAAAAGTAAAACGCCCAAGTAAGCTACGGAATTTATTTCCGCCAGTTTCTTCTCTATTAGATGAACTTGACTTAAGAAATGGCGATAGGTTTAAAACATAACTTTCGATATGCGAATGATTAATTCACGTAATTGTTATATTCGATGAACCGATTATTTTATTTGATTAATGACATCAGCGGCTTAGGGTTTCCGTTACAACAACATTTTAGAGAAATAATTTAATTTACATTTATACTGTGTCGTCACTTTTTGATGTTCCTAATTTCCTTGTGTATTGTGTTATATCAATATGATTTACACAATGTTATGCTATATTCTTGGTTAAAGGCCCATTCCAGACCAGTGTATACGTATGAAAGGTCGTAATAGATACACGTAAACAAAAAATTAACACTTTGCGAATTACACATTATACAGAACGAAGTTATAAGCAAACCTGTATATTTATTATTAAAGTAAAGCGATAATTGATATGTTATAAATAAATAAACACAGAAAGGCGTATTCGTCCATTTCAATTTTATTTTTATCGTGAAAGTGGCATGCTGTATATTCAACAGAGTCACTTCACTTTAGATATCGTGTCATGTCAATCGGGGTTCGTGTGACGCAGGAGCTCAGTGAAGTGAAGTGCCTGGGGAAATAACTAAATGCACTCTCGGAGTTCCACGTGTCCAACCCGAACTGGTTGTCCAGTTGTACCTTTGACATTAGAACTATTAAATTTTATTCATAAAGTTGTAGTCGCGTAAACAAATGTTTACGTGATTCAGGAAGCGCTGTATTTGGGAAATATTAAATTTTCTTCACGTAGTTCCTTTTGCTGAGGTTGACAGAAATAGAGAAATTTAGTTCTTGCAACCCACTTATCACGGGAGCTTGTTTATGACAATGGAACTGGTGGTAATCTTATGGCCGTCATGGTGTTCAAACTACGATACTAGATACTTTTTTACATAAAACATATTAACGTTTATCATTCTAGTACAAATATTAATATACATCACTCGAATGTTTATACCGGGGTTCTAACTCAAGAGTACATACACAGAACATAACAAAAATAACATATAGAACAAGGACATAAAATAGAATATAAAGTATAAACATACATAAAATAGAACAAGAAAAGTTGCAGCCTCATACAGGTAACGCAGTATTGGATGACATGCCACAAGATGGAGCGACGATCAGCACTATTACATGCATCAATATTGCAGGTGGCACGTTGTATGTGGCAATCTTTGGGGATGCCTATGTTTAGCAGTGGACTTTTGACAGGCTGTTATGATGATGATGATAATACAGTAAGTTTTCAATGGGATCACTTAGCTTAAGTGGCATGCTAACAGAAAGGCTACACTGTTCGACAGTGAAGCTTTTAATTAGAACTTTTAATACAGTTGTATTGTATCGTAATAGGCGACGAGGACAACCATAGAAATAATATTAGGAAACGAAAGGCATTTCACGTTCTGTTTGTAATAAAATAGATTTTATATGACTTTCAAATAGAGAATGATGCTGTACTAACATTTCTATTATACTGAGGAATGCAATCAAACCCGTTGTAGAGGGTTTATAGCCGACTCTTGTAAGCAATTTTGATATAATAATAAACTACTAATTCTCAAAATAATGTTTATTGACCAGGACCTTCATGCGAGTGGCGGATATGCTGGTTTTCGAGGAGTCGCCAGATCTGAGGACCTTAGCGGCGTATGAATATAACATCACATTTATTGCCGTGTATTTTACGAGACGACTATGAGAAAATGTCATTGGCTGCCGACAGATAGCGGGATAAACAGCACACTGTTGATGGGCAGTAGCGTCCAAGGTGCAAAATATCTGTTACTGAGATCGTCAAATCGCTTACCAAGTATGGCAGTTATGGCAAATCTTCCTTCACGGGAGAGGCCTAACTCCAGCTGTGGACTTTTTTTGGCCATTATGTGTGTTATGTATATGCGATTACGGATAAAACGTTAATTTAGAAAATGTAGGACTTAATTCAAGACAAAAATTACATTTTGGGCCTCTATGTAAAATTAGATCATACACAAATATTGGGATTCGAATAGTGTAATGAGCCGCCGTCATTTCAAACGCAAACTATCAATGTTCATTAGGAATTCATTACAACCAGAATTTACATTATGCAAATTATATCGGTAAAATAAATGTTTGTATTGCCGTGTGTATGTACATTATTCGGACGTGGGTCGAATAATGCTGCTTAATAGTTTACTATAAAACGCACGATTGCATTTTAAACAGTATTGTGTATAGTTATCGATATTAAATAATTATACTCAGAACCGAGAACTGTCTTGTCAGTGTTTTTATAGTGAATACCTTAAATATAACACTTCTGCATCTTATTATTTTAAACCTCTTACATTATCTCGAGTCCAGAGACCCGAGTTCGATCCCCAGTCATTGAAGGTGGGTTAATGGACTTGATTGTCTACCTCTGAACTGAATTCTGTTTACCCCAGTATTTAGAACGGCCTAAAGATATTTCTTTTAACAACAAATTCAAGTTTTCTACGAGTTCCATAGTCTAGATGGTTACAGCTTATTATGTAATTTTAAAATTTTCAACATCCGTATTATAAAATACTATAAACCATTTAGTTTATTTCCCCTGGCAGCTAGGTTGACGCTTTTACTGTCGCAAACAGTGATTGATGAAGCAAAAGCGGTTTAAATACGACATATATGGATTATAAAACATAGTGTAGTATAGTAGTAAACACAGTAAAATAATATTCTTCCGTTACGTAGCGGCGAATCGACCACTTGCTCAATTCCCAAGGGTGAGGAAAGAATAAGGAACAGACCATAATATTGTAACGGCTATGGCTGAGCTTTTAAGGAAAGGAAATGAAGAAACTTCTGTACTCGTAGATGAATTCACTCCACTGTAGTACAGATATCTCCCGTGAGGGAGAGTTTGGCATAATCGTCATACCAAGTTAGCGGACTAGAAGTCGCGTGTACCAGACACCTTTCACTTTAGACTCTGCTGCTCGTCACCGGTCTCTTGAATTTTGGTGTACGTTTTTCGATAAGGTTATCCCTCCATCTGTCAGTATCTAATAGTATTTTTCTTGGGTTTTATAAATGTTTGTCTATTTGTTATTATTTGACATGGTCAATGATTATAGAGACTATTGAAAGATTACATTGTTTTTTTATGATTAATATTGATGATTTTTAGCGCGGCCCCAAAGAAATCACATGACAAGTACTGTATAGATATATACAATGTTTAAATTTATAATTCTTTATTATAGTTATTATAGGTGGCCTACGCACCCCCCTCCCCCAATCCCTCCCCCAGGGCACTCTAAGGGAGGCAACGCATCTGCTATGCCTCTGGTATTGCGGGTGTTCATGGGCGGCGGTGATCACTTACTATCACGTGAGCCACAAGCTCGTTTGCCTCCCTTTTTCTATAAAAAAAATAGTTTTCCGAGAGAAATCTTCATGCGATTCCCAACACAGGTGTAGACAGAGGTCTAGTCTAGACTATTAAGTCCCCTTGACCCACCTTCCACCGAAGATATTTTTGGGACAGCGTGACAGGTCGCCCTCTTTATGTTCAAGCCAACTATATAATTCGTACATAATTTTTTTTAAATAATTTGAACGTGCCTGCCACCTGGGGATCAAACTCGGTTCTCTTGACTCGAATTCCGATCACCCAACCATTTGGCTATTCTGGGTTCCGTGTTTTTTCATCTCTATTGTAAAAAGAATCTTAGGATGAGTTTTGTTCAGGTAGTTCGAATGGACTTCCAAAAATACCCCTTAATCGGCTTTCCCAAATTGATTCCCCTACTTATAATAAAAAATAAAGTTAAATTTAATTAGAGTCACGATGATAAATATTTACGGATGTAATTTAATTTTATCCGACATTAACGATAATTAAAGCTACTATAACGGAAAATATTATAATGAGTTTGTGACATGATTTGACTCCTTCGCTACAATCCAGGTGAAAATTGCTGCAGGAACGGCGCCGTACAGAGTTCATTACGCAGTGAACGAAATTAAGCCGGAAAATTAAGCGTCAGCAGCCAAACCTAATCTGAGAATGTAGTAGTCTCCAGAGTTACGTTACATTGTTCCATTATTAAATACGTTTTCGCAAGGTTAAAGGAGTAGAAACATAATTTTTATTCATATTTTAAAATTCTGATTACATATTAGTTAATCTATGGTCTATAGGGAGATCAAGCTTCATTTGGTAAGAAATAGATGGCGCTATTTTTATATTTTTAATTAACAATAATTCAACAATTTTTTATCCGCGTTGTTATTTAAATACAAAATATTTGTAAAATCCTTTAGGTGGTTGCCGAAATACTACCGTATAAATTTATATAAAAATGTGTAAGATTAGCTCGTTGAAATTACTAAAGTGACCAAGCTCCTTCACTTGGGACGCGCGTTGTCTTACTTATTGTGAATGCTGACAAAAAAGGGCCTGTCGACGCAACAGCATTTCGTCCGGTGTTGCTTCTTCACTATTATATATTGTAATAACGTAAATATGTTCATTATATTTTCATTGATTAAAGTTGAATATTTATTTGTACGTGTTTTGCAAATATAAATGTGGAATTTAAAAAAAATATTAAAATGTAATAAAAATGTTTCGTTGAAAGCAGCATTTTCTTTTTCTAACTTCGTTACTCCATATTATTGCCATCGCACAGAGTGGCAAAAGAATTAAAACAAGCCACTAGTAACGCGCAGTAATTGCTGCTCGACGTTGTTGAGATAAAAAGCTAAAGCAAGCTCGCCGCCAACTAAAGGGAGATAATATCAAATTGAAAAATAAATCATTACTGCATCTTTTTTCTTAAATTATGCATCATCTAGACGCAATGTGACTATGGGCTAAAACACAAATCACTTATAATAATATAATAATAATAAATCACTAATCTTTGAACCAGTTGCCTAGTTATTTGGTTGAAGAAATCGCTTCTCTGTAGGCTTTAGCCTATGGCTCGATTTGGGCTTTAGCCCAAAGCAAAAGAGGCTTTCTAAGATCTTACCATTCTTATCGGGAACAACAACGAAAGGAAAAGGGTGACAAATTGTTATAGCACCATAATCAGAAGAGTATTTAAAAACGGATGGTGGTTACTTGAAAAAAAGCGTTAAATACTGTTTGACCTAATATAATGTGAATTATAGGTATATGTATTGAGACCAGTTTTTGTGAGAAAGTTTTGTGTTTAGAAGGAGATTTTTTGTGGCTATCCTTTTTGTTGTAAATCGCCACTAGAAGGCCATACAATGATTTTCAACAATCACAACGTATCATCATGTCATCATCATAATAACAGCCTATCAGAAGTCCACTGCTGAACATAGGTCTCCCCTAGAGGTTGCCACATCGCGGCCACATAGAGCGGTCCTACGGGATCTGCATCCATTGACTCTCCGCATCATTATACAGGTCGCTCCATCTTGTGGGGGGTACCACAGCGTTCGTGCGTTGTATGTTGCCTGGTCCAGTCGTCGGGGTTGCAGCACCATCTCATCCGGATATTCTTCGCACCCCTTCCCCCGCCGTTACCATGGCCGCCGAGCACTGGGGGCCATATCTGTATACAATCAACGATACCTAGGGGATGAAATGGGATGGCAGATGCTTTGTGCCACTACCATATGACAAGAAGTACGGTTGTCGACGTCTCTATGACCATAAGTCACCCTCTACGACACCCATGGTCAGATAGGATTAACGTTGTTCTTTAACTCTGACAGCCACACGGAATAACGTATATCATACCGTAATATGCTAAAGAAATTAGATACTCATATTATGTATACATACTTACAACGTATGTATGTATGTATACATACATACTTACCCCAAGCCACGATAGCCGAGTTGTTTGGTGGTCGGAATTTCGAGTCGAGAAACCCGAGTTCGATCCCCAGGTGGCAGTACCAATGAGTTTTTCAAAAACTTATGTACGAATTTCATCGTTGGCTTGGACATAAAGGCGGCGACGGGCTCACCACCTGTCACGTTGTCCCGAAAATATCTTCGGTGGAAGGTGGGTCAAAGTGACTTAATTGTCTAGACTTGACTTCTGTCTACCCCTGTATTGGGAATTGCGTGAAGATATTTATTTATTTTATTTATACTTACATAAGACGCTACCTGCCGTCTGGTGAAAAGTATCTCTATTGTAATCTGCTACGCAAAACTTTCCTTATTCTAAAAGAAATGTTTTACTGTTTAAGTTCCGACTCATTCACTCAGAAGTTAATTTTATGAAGATCATTGTTAAGAGCAGTTAAATAAAACTCTTCATGATATTAAGTTTCTAATGGAGGAAAAATATTTAACTAAGTTTGCTTTATTGTGCTATTCTGTCGAGGCTCGTTGCTCTGGCGGTTCATTTATAACAAAGCTGCAATTACTATAGCTAATAGAATGAACGTTCGCTTGGCGTATCTTTTCCTATGGTTTTTAAATATGATAGAGATTAGAACATTGAAGTGGCAATGCCAGCCAGATAAAATGAAGAATAAAAAAATTGGGTAATAATGGTTTTCGGTTGGCAACTTCATGCTTTTTATTAACTTATACATATCTTCACGCCATTCCCAATACAGGGGTAGATAGAGGTCTAGACAATTAAGTAGTTTCGACCTTCCATCGATGGTGGAAGCCCCAAGTTAACGATATAATTCGTACAAAGGTTTTTGAAAAAAGTCATTGGTACCTGCCTGCCACCTGGAGATCGAACTCGGGTCTCTTGACTCGAATTCCGACTACTTAACCACTTGGCTGTCGTGACTTATTAACTAAATGTTCTAGCTTATATTATTATGTTTTTGTAAGATGTCCCCAATAAAATGGAGTGACGACCTTATAAGGATACAGGTGGCTCAGGAACATTTTTTTTGTGGAAATTTCAGCAGGGTTGTAAAACACAAAAAAAATTTACAAATCGGTAAATAATAAAATAATAAATAATTACGAATTAAGTTGCGATGCATTGATTGTTTGGATGATCGGAATTCGAGTCGAGAGACCGGAACTTATCGATACGACCTACCTCCTGGCGAGTTCAAAACTCGCCAGGAGGTAGGTCGTATCGATAAGTTTTTTCTAAAAGTAATGTATGATCTTGGCTTGGACATAAAGATGGCGATAGGTTCACCACCTGTCACGTTATCCCAAAGTAGGCTCCGGTTAAATATGGTCGAAAGGACTATTTGTACCTCTGGCTATCCATGTATGGGATGACTATGGGATATTATTGGATTATCCCATAAAATGACCGTGAAGATATATTAATAAATAAATAAACATATACACAAAAAGATGTATTCCACATTATGTAGTCCACATTATTCTAAAATCTGATCCTAAAATCTGACGACCTCCGTGGAGGAATAGCGTACATACCAGTTTTCAAAGCGTCGCCAGTTCAGAGGTGCCGAGTTCAGTTTCCGGTCGGGTTAATGTAGGAAAAACACTGTTTTTACATTTTCTCGGGTCTGGGTGTTTGTGGTACCTTCATTGTTTCGAATTCAATATTACAAGCGCTTAAGTTGCTTACTTTGGAATCTGCGCAATGTATGTGATGTTATCCCTATCTATGTGTGTATTCATTTATTAAAAAAAATAGGTAAGTAGCTAGAGCACTGTGTTATGGAATAAAAAACAATGAAGGAACAACAAACACCCGAACCCGATACAATGTAGAAAAAGTGGTTTTTTATATTGACCCATCCAATAATCGAACGTTGGACTCCAGAGCTCGCATTCACAGAGGTGGTCAATAGAAAAATTGTTGATAAATAAGTATAACTTATAAAATTCAATAAAAACTTTTCTTTTATTATTATTCATTTTTGATTAGTAACACTAGTAATGAAGAGTATAGAAAACTACCCCATACAATACTAGTACTATTACTAGAATTCCCATTAACCACTCCAGGGAGTAGTGGTTTAGGACAATAGTCGAATGGTTTGAATCTGCGACGTTGTGTTTCGCAATCCGCACCCCAAACCTATAGGCTATTGACGCTTCGAACTCAGACTTTCGTCTAAGCCGAATTCATCAAAGTTATAATTCTAAATATTAGAATATTAATAGAAATAGCCTTGAATATCGTTATGGCAACCGATAGATGGGGGGATAACCATCTCTAAAAATATTAGACTGAAGATGGGCAGTAGTGTCTGAGGTGCTGCGATGGCCAATCCGCCTGCCAAGCGTGCCGATTATGGTAAATCCTCCCCATGGGACAGGCCTATGCCCTGAAGTGGGCTTTAACAGGCCCTTATGTATGTATGTATGAATATTTTTTACAAAACATATCGTAAGTAGTGTCGAGAAATGACGACCCCCGTAGTCAAGTGCCGTACAAATCGGGTTTTTAAGGTGTTATTATCTCCGAATCGAACTCGCGAGAAAAAAAACACGTTTTCTATATTTTGTCGAGTCTGAATGTCTGTGGTACCTTTGTCGTTTCTGTTTCCATAAGACAAGGTATTTAGCCACCTTTTTCGGATCAATGTTGTTGTTCCTCTAAATCTGTTTATTTACAATAAAATTTGTACTAATTACCTATTACAGCTGTGAGGAAATGTCTCGTAACATCTTTTTCTTGTGCTTATCGCGAGGCTTAATACTAAACTCATTATAAATTTATAAAAGAATATTTTACCGACCCAGCTTTAACGTACAAAAATTATATAAAAAAACGCGTAGTGGTTAAAATGATGTTACACCTACCTACGACATTATAAATGTTTAACACATGTAAATATCTTAAACGTTATTAATTTATTTTCTTAAATATTCTTCTGTTTTACTATTTTATTCCACAAGATTCTACTATTTTAATCCACAAGTTCCTCTGGGAGAGATATGAAGCAATATTTTGCTAAATTAATTTTGATTTGTGGGATTGGGAGTCCCGAGAAGAATTAAGCTTTTTTTATTCCAGTAAATTAAAAAATCTCGGGTATTTCTATACAATGTGGGGACGAAATCTCGGACAGAGAGTAATCTAAATAATGTATAGTTAATAATTTTTCAGGATCGTATACCGAATAATGAAGTGGTTTAAGAAGTCTCTTAGTCTCTTAAGTATCTTAGTCCTTTTAACCGATATTTCATCAGAGATTTTTCTGACAACATGACAGGTAGTGCGGCTGTTGCCTACACTGTGTCCAACCTAACAATACAGTTCTTTTTTTTTTATAGAAAGGGGAGGCAAACGAGCAGGTGGCTCACGTGCTGGTAAGTGATTACCGCGCCTATGAACATCCGCAATACCAGAGGCATAGCAGATGCGTTGCCGCCCTTAGTGGGCCCCCGCTCCCCCCGAATTGGGGGAACGGGAGTGGGGTGTGGGCCTCCGGTTACCTGCACTCACCAGATGAAACGCAGAAGTTTATTAAACTTCTACTTCACGCCGGTATTCTGTTAGGTCATTGTACTTCCCCGGTCGAGCCGGTCCATTCATGCAACAACAAAAGCTGATGCGTGGCTCTACCACTGTTAACCCACTTACCACTGTTTCGTTCATGACTTTCAAAATATTCAATACCACGAGAATTTTTCATAGAGATCGAACTCGGTTCCAGGTGTAGATTCCGTTTACTAAATCAGATGGCTATCGTTGGTTAAAAACAAGACTGCAGGATATCTTGTTAGGATTTTGTAGAGGCTTCGAGATATTTAGGTATTTTAATGAAAATTTCCTCATAAGATATCACAATTGACGGTTTTTATAACAAGCTCAAGTATATGATATGAATTACACATAATAACGTAAATGCCCTAATATTGTTCAGTATTCTACTTTTTACGCTAAAAGGTAGCATAAACTATATCTATATTCAATTTTGAAATATGAAGAGATGCAAAAAGAAGCGAGGGTGAAAGTTTTCCAATATTTTATATTACAGCTTCGAGAATAATCCGAAGGTTGGAGATACATTAATTTTCTATGTGACAGACAATTTATCTCACATTTTACAAAGTACTGTTACTAACTTTATAGAATATCAAGAATATAATAGAATATCGTAAAGAGAACGATATTGAAATAACATGAAAAGGGTATAATTCATAAAGTGTGTAAAAAGTTTCATGTCTAATTTAGTCGAAAATTCTTTGTTCAAAATTTAAACACAAGGGTGAGCGCTGTCAATGTTCAAACTAAAGCTTAAGTTTCGTCTGAGATGGATCCCGTACAATTATAAGATAAGTCATCTCAGCCTGCTAGACTGCGGCTTCCATATAATGAGTTCACTGGAAGTGCAACTGTTCTAACTGGTTATTCATAATTCAATTACAATTACTCCGAAGACACACTGGTAAGTCACAGTACTGATGACTTTCCGATTCATCTCATTATTACAGCTTCATCTGACCGTGCGACAACTTATGGACATATACCCACACCTCTTTACATTTTCCTATTGTTTTTCAAATACTTTTCAAGAATTAACTTTTACTTGCTACAAAATGACCCTCAACACTTCTATTATATTACACTCTTTGTAACGTTCTTAGCAGATGACTAACTGGCCATAATTTACTCCCTCATTTTGAAGCTATATTACTTTGATTCTTCAGTTCACATAGTACGGCTAAAGCATCTGCCCGTTACATGAATCACAGAAAACGTTACGAAAGTAACGAACGTAAACATCATTGTGCAGCAGTAATTCACAGCTTTTTCATGGTAGAAATTTACAAAAGTATAATACCGACCCATATGACTTTTACTTAGAGAAGGAATCTACAACTTTTAAACCTATTATCCGAAAGTGAATTCAGTTACTATTCTGTACATTTTGTTAATAAAATACACCTCCCTTCCCGACTGAAAATTGGATTGATTGAAACTTAGCTCAAGGGCCATAAGTTATAGTTGTTTGCGACTTTCATAAAAAAATAATTAAAAAAGTTTAAATGCATCTTCCATTTTTCCTGCGTTTTCATTAAAACTATTGTCTTTCTTATTTTTACCATCGGCATTATGACAGCTACTATTAAGGGCTTTTAGTAAAATGTGTCGCTATTTGTCGGAGACTACATTAAATATTTTACCGCGTATAAGTTTTGCAGTGAAAGCTATAAGGCTGTAATAGTACTTTTAACATGCCAAACATATACATATTTAAGTAACTGATTTCTAATCTGACTGAACGTTTAATGTGCGTTGACATAAATATAGCTTTTATATAGTAACTCATGAAAAGAGGGAATTATAATTGTATACAACACTTGATAACATACAATAGATTAAAAAATGACAATCGATGAATGGATATCTTACATCAATGGACAAATGATTTGATTTAGTAGAAATCTAAGTTCTTCCTAGTATTTTTTTAAAGGAATAATAAAGGCTAGCCGCGTGGTATCGATATAAGATTTTGTTACAAATAACGACTGAGGGTAAAGCATTGCAAATTGTTATGGCTACCGAAACGTAGCGGGATAACCATTTCAAAAATACCTGACCCAAATTATGCAGACCGGTGAAGGAGCGTATATTCAAAAGTATCTATGACATTATTATGGCAAACCCTACCTTGAGGTAGAGGGCTGTAGGAATTTTCCAGGCCGTATGTATTTAAGATATAAGCCTTTTGGTAGACATCTTAACGACAGCACATAAGGAAGTGGTTCCACAGATTTTATAATAGATTACCGACGTCCTCGTAAATCTGCAAAGTCTTAGAAATTGATAAGGAAGGAGGAGGGCAGGGAAAGAATTCGTGGTTATTCCATTAACTCACTGGATTCCATTAACCCACAAGCAAAACTTCATGCTGCTATTATGCAACACCAGCTAAATATGGCTAATAACATTACTAGATCACGATAAGTCACGATAGCCGAGTAGTTGGGTGGTTGGAATTTCGAGTGAATAGACCCGAGTTCGATCCCCAGTCGGCAGACTCGTACCTATGGGTTTTACAAAACTTTTGTACGAATTATATCGTTGGCTTGGACATAAAGACGTCGACGGGCTCACCACCTGTCACGTTGTCTCGAAAATATCTTCGGTGGAAGGTGGGTCAAAGGGACTTAATTGTCTAGACTAGACCCCTGTCTACCCCTGAATTGGGAATTGCGTGAAGATATTTATTTATTTATTTATATTATTACATTACTAGGTATTAAGCACTCCATTTAAGCAGCGAGGTTTACGACAATGGTGGTGGTCGAACCTGCGACGTCGTGTTTCGGAGTCCTCCCACGCCGCGCTGGCGTCAAAGAGGTACTAATAAAAAAGTTGATGGACCGACATAATATACGTTAATGATATAACCCATTCTTAAAATAATCGTTGAGAACTTTGTACTTATGTTAAGTACAAAGTTCTCAACCGTCCGCCAGCGCGTCGCGTCAACAGCACCACTATCTGATTTCCCCCGGGCGGGGATGGTTTACATTATAATGTTGTTGGGCGAAATTAAAATAGTATTCTCTCTTCAAACAATTCACCGCTAGCCTCGATTAAGTATTTACCCAATTTAGCTGCAAACATTAGGAAGCACGACATTATAAATTGCATCAAAAAAAATTGCAAAAGTGTATTTCAAATCAAATCAAATCATTTATTTATCGACATAAGAATGTACATTCGTTTATCGATAGTCATTTTTAATCTATCGCCGTTTCGTAATGAGGTTCCTCTAACGGAAAAGAAACAGGCGAAAGAAACTCCGTAGGTATCCTCTTTTTTGGTCAATATGTTATGAGTATTATATCAAATGTAATGTGATATTTTCTAGAAATAGCTTGGGAGCGATCACCTCATTACCAGGGGTGACTGTCATTAATATATTGATTAATATTATAATAACCCTTCCTATAAAGTATTTCTTTAATGCATTTCTTAAACCTATTAATGGACAGGCTTTGCACATTTACCGGGATTTTGTTGTAGAAGCGCATACACCGCCATATGAACGAGTTACTTCCTCTATGGAGTCTAGTAACCGATGTTACAAGCTTGTGTTTGTTCTTAGTATTTACATTACGCACATCAGAAGTCTTGCTAAAAGTATTAATTTTATAAGTATATTAAAAGTATTATTTTTTACACTTTACGCAAAAACAAAATGTATAAACGTCCTATATTCTTTGTTTCTCATTTAGTATATATTTTGATTCGGAAATGTATTTCTATAATTTTTAGATGAAACAGTGAAAGGGTCCGACTTTTAGAGATATAGGCAGCTGTAACATTGCACTCAAATCCGATAGCCCGAACTGAAAATCTTCGCCGGCATCAATTTTTCTAGAAGAATATTTGAGAGAGGACCTTAGCCTAGCTGTGGCCATTTCAATAAAAAACCAAATAGTACTTATGCCTTTCAAATTAATGAAAATCCTTCATAAAATAGATAGTAAATATAAAAAAAAAACTTGAAATAATATCTTGTAGCGATATTACTTAACATTTAAACACATTGTTGCGTGTAATGAGGCAATTTGTTAGCCATTAAGTATTTCGTGAATTAGCCTATGATTAAGTACTTTCCAGCAATTTAAAAGTTCGAAGATTTCAATCTTTTAACGGGAAATTATAAATAAAATATTACATTTTTTGTTTGTAGTCTTTGCATCCTTTTTTGTGAGACCTATCTTCGATCGAATTTCATCTTATTCTATCGTAACTCCTAGTTAGGTAAAAAGGCAAAATAAATAGACTCCAGAAAACTCTATGAGTATCTCATTTTTTGTAAAATCCTATAAAGTAATAAATGAATGTGTTTTTGATCTATCGATATACAACATACATGTACAACCGATATGGTTATGTATACATTGAATATCTATTCCCGATAGCTGAGTGATGAAGATGAAGATTTATTTGTTACACACAATAACGTAACTTACTCAATGGCCTCAAAATGTAGGACATATTCGTGGGTTTTTCAAGTTAAAAGGATTTGTCATATATGCTGATGCCTGTCACTGGTTTCTTTAATTTTGGTCTGGTATTTTTCTAGATAGTTATCTCACCAGCCAACCAAGGTTTTTCTGTCCGTCGTCTTTTACGACAATCTCGGGAAAAAAAATGGTGATATATTTTTAATACATATTAATACCACACGGCAAATTTTACGGCTTTGTTAAATATGATAAAAAACTTGTCTTGTATTTATAAGTGTAATGTTGATGAAATCTCAGAGAAAAATCTAGTTTAAATTAAGTTAGCATTCAGGTAAGCGCATACCTTTGCGGTGAGGTATTTCTATTTCCGCACGGAGCGCAACGTGTTTCACATGGTTCATTGGTCTACTACGGCTGCGGTTGACACTAAGCTTTTCTAATGTACCGCACTTTAAGCATTAAGTTTAATGTTTCGTTAAACTTGGTTTTTAATAAAAAATAATATGTGACTTAATTTAAATATTGCTTTTCTTAATGTAAGTCCCAGCAGATTGTAAATCTTTTTATAGAACTAATGGATTTCATTTTACAATAATTTTACGAAATCAGTTTTCATGACACGGAAAGATTTTTTTAGGTATTTAATTTTCGTGTAGGTTTCGTGTAAGAAACGATTAAAGTTTTTCAAATAATTGAGTTTTTGATTATTGTGTACAACTTCTCTTCCAACATCAAACCTTGTTTCAAACATGAGTGTGTTACTTATTGCAGTTCTGGGAAAACAATTTTCACATCGCACTATTAATTGTAAGAAGTGTATGCATATTGAAACGTATGAAATATATCATATGTTTAATAGACATATTTATACCACACACATTTAATAGACAAGTTTGTCATACTACTATTGTTGAAGCGAATGCATGTTTATTTGGACTCTAAGAAGGAAAAGTTAAAGTTAACTTGCACTGCAGAAGATATACTTGTGTTTATGGATACTTTCAGTTGCGATCTATTCTCTCTGGCTACCTAATATGTTTGATGTGTGATATTATGTATGCAAGTAAGTCCTTCGGCTCGAATTTAATCGTAGAGAAATATAGATTCGATAAAGTAAAATTCAAGAAAATTCTAGTAACTAGATTTCTTGTTACAATCTTCATGTTCCTATATTTCAATGGTTGCATGAAAATGATTTATCAGATAGTGGGATATATTTATTAGGTGTAGTAAATCACACAAGTCGAATTGCTATTCATAACGATGTAATGCTATTTTCCACGAAGGATTTACTGCGACATATTTATACCACACACTGCAACTGTTTGGCAGAATTTTGTGAATAGCACTTTAACCTACATGCAGTTTTTAAACTGAGTTTCATTTAAACTTATTTGACATTAGGCTTTAATTATAAAGTTTGAAAAGAAAACGTTTAAGTCACGATAGCCGAGTGGTTGGGTGGTCGAAATTTCGAGTCGAGAGACCAGAGTTCGATTCCCAGGTGGCAGGCTCGTACCAATGGGTTTTTCAAAAACTTATGTACAAATTACATCGTTGGCTTGGACATAAAGGCAGCGACGAGCTCACAATCTGTCACGTTGTCCCGAAAATATCTTCGGTGGAAGGTGGGTCGAAGGAACTTAATTGTTTAGACTAGACCTCAGTCTACCCTTGTATTGGGAATTGTGTGAAGATATTTATTTTTTATTTTACTTTAAAAAAAAACACTCAAAGAAATTTGAGTAAAGTACAGTCAAAAGAAAAATTGTCCCCTGTACATAGACCTTCTATGTGCAGAAAATAAATAATTTGTTATAATCGCCATGCTTGACAAGCGGATTGGCCATCGCAGTACCAGATACAAGGTACCTTAAATGCTGCTATCCTGACCGATGAATGCTGCTATCCTGAGGGATAGCAGCATTATATTAATTAAATCAAGTATTTTTCGAGATTATTATCCCGCCAATAGTGGGAAGTCTTTGCTATTCTTAAGACCTTTCCTTTAGTTATGTCTTTCCTTCCTTCAGTCGCATGTGATGGTAAATGATTACGGCAACATACCACATTTTACAAAATTTTACTCTGCAAGATTAATTAAGCTTGCAAGCAAATATATTTGTTAATTACTGAATGTTTAATTAAACCTATATGGATTTATTCTCTTAAAAAATTTACACGATCCGTTTGAAGCAATCAGCTCAAAGAGCCATGCATTAATATCTTTAACAGGCTTATACCCACGGTTATGAATATTGAAGAATAATAATGGTTATTGAAATGAGTAAGAAAATCCCTTTAACTCGTCTATTTCGAACATAAGAAAAAACAAATATTTTAGTAGGTTCAAAATACTTGGCCCAGCTTTGTCCAAAAATATGCTGTGACATATTTCTTTAGTCAATGGAAAGGCTTCTATTCTGAGATCGATAATATGTAAATCTTTATCTACCTTTAGTCCTCCTGATTTTTGATTCTGCCTTTTGTTATCCCTACTTATATTATAAATGTGAATGTAAGTTTGTTTGTTACGCTTTCAGGCGAAAACTACTCAACCGATCATCATGAAACTTTGTACACATATTCTTGGAGCTATTAGAAGTAACATAGGATATTTTTATTAAAAAAATTATTTTGGAAAAATAAAAAAAAAGTTTGTCAAAAAATCTCAAAATCTAGCTTCTTCAACGCCATTTCGTATGTATACATACATATAGTACATACACCAAAATAACATTTTTTTACAATAATTACGGCTTATTTCTGAAACGGCTAGACTAATTTTGACGGGACTTCGATTGGCAGATAGCTGATGTTATAAGGAGTAACTTAGGCTACTTTTAATTTAGAGAAATAATAAGGGGTCCGCGTTAAGTGTTAAACCGCAGGCAAAGCCGCGGGAGACAGTTAGTTATTAATATATAGTTTGAAAATACCCTGTGGTATACTTCCCCCTTTCTTTTCAACCACGAAAACTCGTAATAATACATGTATTCATATATATGAACAACATCACATACATTGTTCTGATTCCAAAAGTAAGTATCTTAAGAATTTGTATTATGGAATCAGAAACAAGGAAGGCACCATAAACACCCAGACCCGAGAAACTGTAGAAAAAGTGTTTTCTGCATTGACTCGATCAGGAATCGAACCCGGGACCTGTATGTGGTATGTACGTACGCCACTCGTCCACGGAGATCATCAACTAATAATTATTAATAAATTTAAGATAGATTTTTGAAAACTTAATTTTTTAATTAAAAATAGATATTTGGGAATGATACCTATGGTGAAATTCGCTGATGTCATCACACCATATATAATAAATCAAAACGGTTGACTTTATCTACACCCATCATAGTATTCATCACATTACTAATAATATAATGTTACTTTTCTTTAGTTTTTAATTAAGTTTCTCGCGAACGTAACTATAATGTAACTTAAGCCCCTGACTAAAGTGTATCAAGACAAACAACTTGTATTAACGCCTTTGGCCTCGAGAGGACTTCGAAGTTTCGATGGAGCAATTTGAAAACAATTTTCCATCAAACTTGCCAACTGACATCCATTGCACTTTACTGTGTGTAGCTTTTGTACAGAAACAAACAACATTATTCAGAAGGTAATTAAGGCCATTAAAAACTATGACTTGATAGAGCTGGATATAGATAGGTTGGGTGATTGGATATAGAGTCAATAGACTTACGCTCGATGTCCAGAATGAAGGATCTGTTTTTTCGAAACATATGTACCTTTAAAATGTTTGCTTAGATTGGTCACTAAGATAGCGGTTTATCTATCACGTTATCCCGAAACAAGATTCAGTGATTCCTATCTTATTTATTTTATTTATCTTTAATCGAATGCCTTGTAAAATTGTCTAATGCTCCATGCAATATAAATTGATGATAGAAAAAAATATGAAAGTTTCAAGCCTAATTTGTTATTTAATTTCAATTAATTTAATCGTTTTCCGCTTTCCAAAGTTGCGGTGGTGGTGCTTATGAAAAAAAAACGCGATAAATAAAAAAAAGTTTACAATTTAAAGTGTTTATTACTCTCCTGAATACTCCTCACATATCAGATCTTCAGACGATCTCCGTGAACGAGTGGCTTAAACACCGGTTTTCAAGATGTCGCCATCTCGAGGTCCCGGGTTCGACTACCAGTCGTTCCCGGTTGTGGTGCCTTCGTTGTTTCCGATTCCCATACCACAAGTGCTTTAGCATCTTTCATTGTGATCGGAGCAATGTATCTTGTGTTATCCCTGTCTATCTATCGATCTACATAGCCTATAGGGAGAATTTGCCATAATCGTCACTGTCGTATGGTCTGTATATTTTGAATTAGTTTTTAATATGATTATCCCGCACTTTCAAGGTATATTAATATATATTTATTTATCTTCACGCATAATCCCTGACGGGGTAGTCAGAGAGAACAGATCGCCAAGTGTCACGATCCCTACATACTTCTTTCGCTTCTTTCAGATTCATCATCTTCTTCATACATGCACGTCTAGGTATCCAAGTACTCTTGACCCTCCCCTCTTCGAGCAATTTGCTCACATGGTCTTCGAAAGTTAGTCTCGGTCTACCTCGACACGCCTGTCCACATCTAAATCACATCTTCCAACCCGGCTAAACGCACTCCCCAAGTATACAATTTCATTCACCTGTTCTAAATATTCCTGATTTACCCAAATTTCGTACTTCGTTCTTTCTTCGTCCCTTTCAAATACCAGAACCTTAGTTTTATTAGCATTAAAACGGAGACCATTAATTTCACATTCTTCTTTCATACACGTGACTAATGCCTGCAGTTCTGCCTCTGATGGTGCAATAAGCACTGCATCATCAGCATACAGCAGGCAATTTACTTTTACGTCACCCAATTTCACACCCAAACATCTATCTTTCAGCTTCTATAAACAGCTGTCGAGATACTGTATGAACAGCCAGGAAGACATGACACAACCCTGTTTTACGCCCGTTTGGACGCTAAACATGGGTGACAGGTCATGCCCTACCCGCACACAAGCTTTACAGTCACAGTAAAGTGACTGGACAGCCCATAGCAGTTGACCATCCACACCATACCCCGGCAACAGTTCCCACATTTACTTACTTACAACCTTATCAAATGCTTTCTCAAGATCCACAAAAGCACAGAAAATCTTCTGGTTAGCAGCCAGAAGCTTCGCCGTGATCATGCGGAGAGAAAACATTTGATCGGTGCATCCTCTTCCAGGTCTAAATCCGCATTGTGCCTCCCATAGAAATCTTTCCGATTTCTCTTGCATCGTACGAGTCAAAACCTTCGAGTAAACTTTACTTACTAAACTGGTCAAGCTGATCGCCCGCTAGCACCCGTAGTCATAATGTGAACCTTTACCTTTATATAAGAAGTCTATAAGAAGTCACGATAGCCCAGTGGTCCGGTGGTCGGAATTTCGAGTCGAGAGACCCGAGTTTGATCCCCAAGTGGCAGGCTCGTACCAATGAGTTTTTCTAAAACTTATGTACGCATTATATCATTGGCTTGGACATAAAGGCGGCGACGGGCTCACCACCTGTCACGATGTCCCGAAAATATCTTCGGTGGAAGGTGGGTCAAAGGGACTTAATTGACTAGACTAGACCTATGTCTACCCCTGTATTGGGAATTGCGTGAAGATATTTATATATTTATTTATTTTTCCTTTATATAAAGACACAATGACCGCGGATCGCCAATCATCCGGAACAGCCCCCGTTCGCCAGCACAAATTGCACACCGAATGAAAGCTGTCCCAGATGCGAGGCTCACCATACTTGACCTTTTCAGCAGTAACTCTGTCTAGTCCCGCAGCCTTACCACATTTCAAACTTCTAATCGCACATTCAATCTCTTTCATACTGATGACCGCAGTGTCATCGAGGTCCGAGTCTGGCGTACTAGTCACGGCGTCACCCCCGGATCCCTCACTAAGATCATCACACGCATATACCTCTCTATGAAATTTGCTCCATCGCTGCATGACGCCCGATTTTTCTGAGAGGACATCATTGGTTCCCGAAAGCACTTTATTCATTCTTAAGGCTGTCGCACCACTCCGGGTCCTTCCAACCTCGAAGAGTTTGGAGTTCTCCTTGAAGTTGTGCGACAACCTTTCGTCCGCTTCCATCCTACTCCTTTCACGCACTTCCTCAATCAATGCTTTCGTTGGAACTTTCTGGAGCTTATATCTTTTTTTCCTCTTCTCTATCATATCCTTATCATTACTAGAAGCCAAGTAGTCTAACCATGCTTTCTTCTTCTTATTTACTGCTTCTTTCACTTCGTCATTCTACCATGCATAACCCTTTTTACTACTACCTCTTTTCACAGTTCCACACACGTTTTCCGCTGCACTAACCATTCCATCTCTAAGGCTCTGCCATATTTCTTCCACACATTCTTTCCTGACATCGATGCTGTCCAGCTTTTCGGCTACCTAGTATCCGCTTCCTGAAGCTTCCAGCTTCGGATACTACCGACCGACTGTGGTTCTGGTATCGCCGTCCGGTGGCGCTAACCCGCGAACAGACCCCTAAATCTAGTAATCACTAGATAGTGATCCGTTCCTAGGTCAGCACCCCGGAACGCTCGCGTATCTATCACCTGTTTTCGCAGTCGGTCATCCACCAGGAATAAATCGATCATACTTCTCTCATTCTCTCTTGTTCTAGTATACATATGGATTTTCTTGTGACTAAACATAGTGTTTGTTATAAGAAGACCCTTTTCCTTGCATACAGCAGTATAAACTTGCCAGCATCGATAACCCTTTTATCACCAAGCATTCCAAACACCGACTCGTACCCTAGCCGAGCGGTACCAACCCATCCATTCAAATCACGACATACAACAATTCTTTCATTTCCTCTAACCAAATCTAGAACTTCTCTTACATTCTCCCAAAACTCCTCCAGCTCAGCTCTGGACGACGACCGCTGCCCTTCCGTTTGGTCTCCGACAAACACTCGACATCTAATTCTCTTTCTTTAATTATTTCAATCAACTCATTCGTCTTATCTCTCATGCCTCCTCTAACATTCCACGTTCCAACTCTGCACTCCGGTACGGGCGTAATAATAATCCCCTTTCTTCCCATAAGTATTGTCAGAGGCTTTAAAGGGAATCACCTTGAAAATGTGTTTTCACTTAAACCTATGAAGCTGTAAAAGCTTTCGCATTTATAACTTGTTAGAGTACTGAGGCAATTTTAAAATAACGCAAACGAAGTCGTACATGAAACATATGTACACAGGCAAAAGGAATGGCTCGTATTAGCGATTAATGACTACAAGCATATCGTGTAACTAGCGGCAGGGATTTATTTGGTCGCATGTCATGTCATTTTTGGGCCTGGCACATGTCATTTTATAATTTGATCAATAATTATGTTTATTAAGTCGACCTTGCGACCCAAAAATTCTCCCGTGAAAGGTCACAAAAGAATTTTAAGGGATAACGTAACAGATAGTGCCAAGGCTACAATGTAAATCGTAAAATCGTACATAAGTTTTGATAAAACTCATTGGTTCGTGCCAAAAGTATCATCCAGGATTCGAACTTGGTACTCTAGACTCGAATTCCGATCACCCAACGACTTGCTTATTGTGATGTTTTGTTAATGATGATTGTATCTATCGTAACTCTTCCGTGAGGAGAATTTGATATATTCGCCTCGTTCGGCTAGCGGATGAGAATGTCTCGTAAGGAACCTGTTTGGAATTAAAATTCATTACAACGATTTAAGAATATGCTATCCCCTTTCTTCTTGGGGATGTCGTAAGAGACGACGACGAAAAGCGTTAACAATATCAATGGCTACCGATCTATGTCGGGATAACTATCTAGAGAAATAGCAAACTAATCAGACCGGTGACGGGTAGCAGTGTTCAAAGTGTCTGGTATTGTGATCGCCAATCCGCTTGTTGAGCATGACGACTACGGCGAAACAAGATAGAGGCATATGGACCATAGTGGACTAGGTATTATTGTATGTGCATCTTCAAGTTTATGTGAGTAAATAAACTAAAATAATAAAAGTGATAATACAAATACAATAATAGTGAATATGTGAACGTAGGCAAAAATTATACAATGGACTTAGTGTCAGAAATATTTTTTTGAAGTGAAAACTTCTTTTAGCGCGATACACATATTATTATGATGATGCTACAAAAGTTTATTAAAGTAAGTAAATTGTTAACTATGATTTATAAATGAATATTAAACGTATTATAAAGTTTCTAATAATTAATAAAATATAATTCATTAATAAAATACAATTCAAAACCTTATTACCCAATAACCCTAGTACCTATCTAAATAATGTCTAACGCGCCAAAGTAAGTTTACACTTTTGTCGGCACTCCCGGAATGCAACCCGTATTTTTTTATAATATTAGCAGGACAGTAAGATTAATAATAATAATATTATAAAATTTTATTTCAGGCAAAACCCATAGAGTATTATTAAAAAATTACAAACCAGTGCTATATTAAACTTATGTTTAATTAACTTAGATTTACTAAAATAATATTATAAAACTGTAACAGTTAGCAGAGGTCTACTTAGTAACGCTATGTTGGTGTTGATTCAGAATATAAAGAATTTAACCGTGTTCGGGGTTAAATTCTTTATATTCTGTACACGTACTGTAAAATTCGAAGAAAGCAGCCAACCAACTTACGCTAACGCGTTCACGAAACTCCACTCACGAAGTCTTTACAAAATGAACTGTATAGACACGTCATAGTTAGTGTTAATAATAAAAACATAACAATTGACATGTGTGATTCAATGGTTGGGGAAATATAAAATATGATCACAAACTGCAGACTTCCGCCTGTGATCATATTTTATATCGCCCCAGCCATTGTATCAGATTTGGCAAGCCACAGTACATCAATTTCTACCTAAAATGACATGAGGTTCATCGTGATGTAATTTGGAGATAAGTGTAAGTAAAAAAAATATCTTCACGCAATTCCCAATACAGGGGTAGACAGAGGTCGAGTCTAGACAATTAAGTCCCTTTGACCCACCTTCCACCGAAGATATTTTCGGGACAACGTGACAGGTGGTGAGTCCGTCGCCATCTTTATGTCCAAGTCAACGATATTCGTACATAAGTTTTTGAAAGACCCATTGGTACGAGCCTACCAACTGGGGATCGAACTCGGGTCTATTGACTCGAAATTCTGACCACCCAACCACTCGGCTATCGTGTAAGTGTAATAATAAATTAAAAAATTAAAAATATTTAAATGTCCCCACAATCGTATAAAGTTCTCGTCGTGTATACGTGCGAACCCGACAAGATGACCGCATGCCAGTCTACACCGCGTCGCAAACCACAACACAGCGACGAGGACAAGGGACACCTGACAGATTACGTACACGACACTTGGGCGGGCGCGATACAGTGGACGTCTTCGTGCTCTTGTAGTGTAAACATGTAACAAACTAAGTCAAAGTACAAACTAAGTAATTAAATCGATATTTTGTTACGGTAAATTGTTCTACAATTTGTCGTTAGAATATAGTTATTATTACTTATTATTCACAAATTATTGTAGTCAGGATAGACGAAGAGGTGATAGAGGTGATCGAAATTCGAGTCAGGAGATCTGAGTTCGATTCTCAGGAGGTGGGCTCGTACCAATGAGTTTTTTCATAAACTAATGTACGACTTAAATCGTTGGCTTGGGCATAAAAATGACGGGCACCTGTCACGTTACCACAAAAATATCTTCGCTGGAAGGTGGGTCGAAAGTAATTTATTGTCTAGACCTCTGTCAGCCTCTGTATTGAGATTGGTGACAAGAGACGTTAATTTTAAATTTCGAAAACTGAATTTTCGAAGATAAAACTGAATCAAATAATTAAACCCGTTACAGGTGTTAGCGATTTCCATTTTTAACACTTACTCCTTAGTCGCCTCTACGTCACCCACGGGAAAAAAGTGGGTGGTCAATACCGACACCTGATAGCAGGTTGTTACTCTGTGTTTTTAGTAAAAAAATTCATTTGCATAATATTGTTTGATCATTGAGCTTTGAGTCCTTTATGAACACGTTCGCCCCAAGGCTATTACGATTCATTAACATAATTCCCGGCAAACATAACACCACTTCGTTCACATACATTAGTCTTTGTTACATTACTATCGCTCAGTTTAACATATTAAACATACATGTAGATATAATCATAATAATAAGTTATGTCACGAAAACTAATGATATCACCCGTATATTAATTAATTATGATAATTATGTTTTATTTCAGAGTTGTGGCATGTTTTTAGTATTTTCTTAAAAAAGATCAGTTCCGTTGTGAAAAAAATTCTTAAATATTCTATTCCCGTGTGTATTTCTTATTTGTTTTACTCTTCTTCTCTACTCTTCTTTTTCTTTTATTTGATGCGACATCGGGTGGCCTTATAATAAGCATATCTTGTGATAAGTCATGAGTGTGAATACAATCCGGAATTAAAATATTTTCTAATACCTTTCGAGTCTGTTTTCGTTTCTGGTCTTTGTAGAGTTATCAGTGCGCCCCTCTAAAAAAACATTTAATATTAATATTTTTTTATCATTTTCTTATTTGAGAATCGACCGAAAATTACATATCATATTTAAAATATGCATATTGTAATTATTAAAACTAAGACACACATAGACCAATTCAATATTAATAAAAATTAATTTCATATTAAAATATAATAACGGCGGCAGACTCCCATAACCCAATATTTATTTATTTAAATAAATAAATATTAAAATATAATAACGGCGGTAGACTCCCAGGAGTTCGAGTCGCCAGGGTCAGTACCAAAGTCTTCATTTATCCATTGCTCCCGCCACTCGCCAGTGTAACAACTGCAGCTTAAAATGTATAGAAAACTGGGGTAATAACAGACAATGATGTATTTAGCTAATAACAGGAAATGTTTACATTCTTGTACGTTTAAATGTGATGAAGTTCACGAAAGTTGAGTGGTTGCGCGATCGAAATCCGGGTCATGAGACCCGAGTTCTATCTTCTCGTATCAGGCTGGTACCAGTGAGTTTTCTTTTATGTACGTAAACTTATGTACGATTAATATCGTTAGCTTGGATATAAAGATGGCGACAGACTTACGACCTGCCACGTTGCCTCAAAATAAGTTCCGGTGAAATGTGGGTTGAAAGAATTAAATTGTCTAAACCTCTGACTATGCAGGGGATTGCGTGAATAGGTAGGTAGGAATAAAATGGTAGTACTTTCCATCAGATGAACAGTTAGCTTTTTTATCACGTGTATTGCAGAGTTATGAAGATTTAGTTTTAACACATCTACAAAAATGCAACTACATAGACTAAACTTTAGCAATAAAATAGCGAGCGCACAAAGAATGCACTTGAGAAGTTTATTGGCAGCAATTAAACGCGTTGCAAGCTCTGTAATGAAAACGGTCTATGAACTAGGAATAGTCGAAAAGTGTTGGATTTTTTTTATAACTAACGAGAACTAATTTTTAACCAACTATAATAATATTATAAAAGCGAAATTAACTCAGTGCATATGTCCGTTTGTAATAATTTATCTTGGCTATTCATAATTTACGCCATAAGTTAGAGGAGGAAGAGGGTCGTAAGCCCCATGTAAAATACTTAACAAGAAAATTGAACTGGTAAGCGATAAAGATAAATATTGCCCCTAGCTGGATTTGGAACAGCAACCTTGTCTCACGACCAACTCGCTGATCAGGTCGATGTTGATTCTTCTTCTTCTTTCTTAGGTTTATGGCCTCTCTTTTCAGAATTCTGCTAAAGTCAAGTCAGTCATGGGAGTGAAAAGCGAATATTTACTGTAGATATATTTTATGCATTTTTTGCGATAGATAGAGAAAATTCACTTAGATTGTGAAGTTTATAACCATTACCAAATTAGTAAACTTTTACTTACAAATTTTTAAACACAAGGGACAACAAGTAGGGAAATTCATAGGTCGAGTGATGTAATTGGGCAAAATGTCGTACAAAGAGGAGGAAACTTTAGAACATTCAAAGAAGGGATGATTAATGGGTTCTTCGCCTAATCCACCCACACTCACAGATAGAGCTATCCCTTATCCTTAGGTTAGCCAGGTGAACTGGAGAACAGGCATGACCAAGTCTAAGGCGATGTCGCTTTATTATAACATACTGTAAGGTGAATTAAATAATATTCGGAAATAATCAATTTTTAGACATATATTAAACAAAATATGTGTCGTCACAATTAAAGGGGAGCTGTGGCAAAGGGGACCACACATAGAAACAACGAGGAATAAAGAAGTTTTATTTATTTCTATTTATGTTTCTAAAAACACCTTTGTGCTTTTATTCTCGACGATACATTAAATGCTCTTTTGTAATAGATAAAAGATCCAATTGTTTGCAAAGTGGACACTAAATATAATTTTGATTTGACAAAAAAATCTGACTCTTGACATTTGATTCTAAGAATGGATGTTACGCTATTGAATTGTTAATAACAAATTAAATATTAAAAAAAAACAACCGTCTGTCACTATGTGCTAGTAATAACGTTAAAATAAATAAATATCTTCACGTTATTCCCAATATATGGCTAGACAGAGGTCTAGAGAATTGAGTCCTTTAGACCCACCTTTCACCGAAGACATTTTTCAGGACATCGTGATAGGTGGAAAGCCTGTCGCCGTCTTTATATCCAAGCCAACGATATAAATCGTTCATAAGTTTTGAGAAAACCTACCACCTACCTACTAGGGATCGAACTCAGGTCTTTTGACTCTGGTCTTCCTTGATAAGTGTGGAAGAGGACTTCACATAAGTGGTGCAATTCAATCCGATGTTTGGAAGGGGATGGAAATCACATTCAAAGATTCCGTTAAAACATACCAACATACATACATACCAAGCTAAAAAAATGTGTAAAACTTTGGAGCCATGATAATCTCTAGCCAAGTCGGCACTGTAGTCTTGTCGTGATTAGACATTAAGCATAGTGATTTATTTTTGGCAATATTAAAAGAATTACAATTTAGTATAATACAATATAGTTTCAGTAAATACAATATAGTTTAAAGTTTTAATTTTAAATAATGTAATACATTATTTACAGAAAAAATTATGTTATTATATACAATACTTATTAACTAAAAACTATTATCATCGAAAAGCCCTACTCCTCGTGGGATGGTACCAAGAACGCTGGCTGCATTTCCACGTTGAATGGCTAGACTTAAAGACAATATAATGTTGATCTTTTTTGACATGATCTTTCACAAATTAACTATTATTATTGTATAATAAATGATGTATTATTATATTGGCAACAAGAGAATATTGATTTGTAATGATACTCGTATATATACAAATTACCATACCAGACATAAATAAAAATTACCATAAACCAAATTACTAAATGACAAGTCAAACCTAAACGTGACGAGACACGCGTCCAAATGCCGCTAATTACACGATACGTTTGTAATTATAAATCACTACTATGAGCCGACCTTTTGTCAGTTATGTATGTATGTACAAGAGACTGCCGTGGCAACGCTTACGAGATACAAAAATCTTATACACATACATATCTTGATGTTTTCCTTTTATTTGTACGGCATCCACAAGAAGATAGGTGGTGGCATATTCTTAAGCCGATACCACCACGGTCGATACTGTATATGACGAATGACTCTACCTCCTCCCTTCTTGACGTATGAGGCGGCGAAGGTAACAGTCTTAAGAAAAGAGATTAGCTGCCGACAGTTGACGGAATACCAAATAAAATAAAAATCTAAATTGAGTAGAACGATAATGGGACGAGGTGTCTGATCCTACAATCGGGTATTCTTTCCGATCCGCCTGCCGAAGTAGGCAAATATGTCAGAATTCACTTACGCGAAAGGCCTGATAGATTTTATTACTTTATCTTGTTCGTGTTTTAGAAAGTAACTTGTTTAAACTCTATCGACATTATCGACATATGACACGGAAAGATGTTTTGTAAAAAATAAAGCTAAAAGTTAAGACAAGACTAGCTGGCGGCGCGTGAAATCGACTTCATCGGGCACGAAGACTGGCCCTCCCCCAGTCCAGATTTGAATCCGTTAGATTACAAGATATGGCAACACTTGGAGGAAAAGGCGTGCTCAAAGCCTCATCCCAATTTAGAGTCGCTCAAGACATCCTTGATTAAGGCAGCCGCCGATATTGACATTGACCTCGTTCGTGCTGCGATAGACGACTGGCCGCACAGATTGAAGGCCTATATTCAAAATCACGGAAGTCATTTTGAATAAGCTTTAGTGCTATAAGAATCTATGTTTTGGTAAGTTCATTTTGGTATATAAATAGTTATATAGCATTTAGAACAAAAATTCACTAATAACTTCCCCTATTAGGATGCGGTGGTTTTCTTAAAATTTTGACCTTAAATGTTAAAATTTTTAAAAATTTTGTTTAATTCAAATCGCTTTTTAACAGAACAGAATATTAGCGAATGATGCGGTAATGATTGCAAAAGTTTACTATGAGCTGCGAACATGCAACAATTGCGTAGCAGGCTGCGGCGCCTCGTAGCTTCACTATAATGTTTATACATATATTAAGACACATCATTTTGATTTGTTAGTTTAAACGCTTTAGTTATAATGTTGACGGCTGGGCTACTAACTAGGCTCATGGGCCTAGTTAGTAGCCCAGCCGTCGAAGGTCGAATTGTTTGTGAATTTGAATCCCGCGGGAATGTGTATATATCAATATCAATGTTTGTTAATATTTATCTTTGTAAGTAAGTAGTAAGTATAGTGTTGGCTTGGCCAACGCTATACACAAGCATTGCGGTTTAAATGGAATGCTTCTTCCTCTTCTTCTTTACAGCCTATCAAGAGTCCACTGCGAAACATAGGCGTTCCCTAAAATTCGTCACAAAGAATGGTCCTCTGTCACCTGCATCCACCGACTCTTAAAATTATGCAGGTCGTAACTCCATTTTTTGAGACCGGTTTTAAGCAAGGTTGCCACTTGAGAAACTTTTTTTCCCTACGTTTATTAGTTCGTCGAGTTATGTGGCTAGCCCATTGCCACTTCAGCGCGGTCATCTTCACGGCTATGTCGGTTACCTTAGATCTGCTGCTGACGAGCACAGCTCTTTCTATAGCACGCTGAGCATTTTTGAGCTAATTCCGTCAGCAATGAAAAACCATGTCTCGGTACCATAAGTCACAACACGCAGTGGTTGTATATTTATAGATATAAATGGAATGCTTAACAGTGCTTGACACCTAGTAATGTTATTAACCATATCTAGCTGATGCTGCTTAATACCGGCATGAAGTTATGCTTCTGGGTTAATTTCATCCAGTGATTGAGCCAACCGAATAACCACTTATCCTTCTCCAGTCCTCCCCACCTCCTCCTCCTTCCTCCTATTGTGTTTTAGATTTATAATAATGGCAGTAATCTTAATAAGTATTATAATTTAATCTATTGATCGTAAAAACAGATTGGCGATTCCATAATCAGGTACTTTAGATGATATGCTTCATCTGTCTGCATAATTTGGGTCACGTATATTTCGAGATGGTTTTCCCGCTACCTTTCGGTTGTTTTCCACACTTTTCAACACACCATTTTCAACACTTTTCCCTCAGTCGCCATTTACGACAAATTCTTACATCGATACCACGCGGCTAGCCTCTATTATTACTTTAAAAATGACTCGGAAGAACGTAGATATCTACCTTATCAAATTATTTATTCATCGATGTAAGTAATATACATTCATCGATTGTCATTTTTTTAATCTATTGTATATTATCAAATATTGTACGCAATTATAATTCCCTTTTTTCATGAGTTTCTATGTAAATCCTACATTTTGTCAACGCACATAAAACGTTCAATCTGATTAGAATTCAGTTAATTAAATATGAATATGTTTGGCATGTTAAAAGCACTATTACAGCCTTATAGCTTTCACTATGAACCTTATACGCGAAAATATTTTATATATAATAAAAGTCTCAAACAAATAGCGACACATTTTACTAAAAGCCATATAGTATAGCCATATAACATAGTAGTTGTCATAATGCCGATACTAAAAATAAGAAAGACAATAGTTTGAATGAAAACGCAGAAAAAATGGAAGTAGCATAAAATTTTTTTAAACAATTTTTATATGAAAGTCGCAAACAACTTTAACTTATGGCGCCGGAGCTAAGTATAACCAATTTTTAGTCGTGATGGATAGGATAGGAAGGAATATAATACACCTCGTATTTTATTAACAGAATGTACAGAATAGCAACTGAATTCACTTTCGGATAATGGCTTTAAACGTTGTAGATTCTCTCTCTATCTAAAAGTCACATGAGTCGGTATTATACTTTTGTAAATTTCTACCAGGAAAAAGCTGTGAATTACTGCTGCACAATGATGTTTACGTTCATTACTTTCTTACGTTCTCTGTCATTCATGTAACAGGCAGATGCTTTAGCCGTACTATGTGAACTGATGAATGAGAGTAATATAGCTTCAAAATAAGGGAGTAAATTATGGCCAGTTAGTCACCTGCTAAGAGCGTTACAAAGAGTGTGATACAATTGAAGTGTTGAGCGTCATTTTGTTTGCTACAAAATGACGCTCAACACGTAAAAGTTAGTTCTTGAAAAGCATTTGAAAAACAGTAGGAAAATGTATAAAAGGTTCGAATGTCCATAAGTTTTCGTACGGTCAGGTGAAGCTGTAATAAGATGAATCGGAAAGTCATCAGTACCCAATATCGTGACTTCTCACTGTTTCTTCGGAGTAATTATAATTGAATTATAAATAACCAGTTAGAACTATTGCATTTCTACTGAACTCATTATAAGGAAGCCGCAGTCTAGCTGACTGAGATTAATTATTTTATAATTGTACTTGATCCATCTGAGACAAAACTTAAGCTTTAGTTTGAACATTAGCACTCTCCCTTGTGTTTAAATTTTGAACAAAGAATTTTCGACATGAAACTTTTTCCACACCTTTTGAATTATACTCTTTTGATGTTATTTCAATATCGTTCTCTTTACTATACATCTGGAATTTCTATAAAGTTAGTAACAGTACTTTGTAAAATGTGAGCTAAATTGTCTGTCACATAGAAACTTTACTTATCTCCAACCCTCCGATTATTCTCGAAGCTGTAATATAAAATATTGGAAAACTTTCACCCTCGCTTCTTTTTGCGTCTCTTCATATTTCAAAATTGAATATTGATATAGTTTATGTTGTATGTTTACCTTTTAGCGTAAAAAGTAGAATACTAAACATAATTAGGGCATTTCGTTATTATGTGTAATTCATATCATTTACATCAGCTAGTTATAAAAACTGACAATTGTGATATCTTATGAGGAAATTTTCATTAAAATACCTAAATATCTCGAAGCCTCTACAAAATCCTAACAAGATATCCTGCAGTCTTGTTTTTAACCAACGATAGCCATCTGATTTAGTAAACGGAATCTACGCCTGGAACCGAGTTCGATCTCCATGAAAAATTCTTTTGGTATTGAATATTTTGAAAGTGATGAACGAACTGTATTGTTAATTTGGACACTGTGTAGGCAACAGCCGCACTACCTGTCACGTTGTCAAAAAAATCTCTGATGAAATATGGGTTAAAAGGACTAAAAGACTTAAGAGACTGAGAGACTTCCTATACCACTTCATTATTCGGTATACGGTCCTGAAAAATTATTTACTACCTTTTAAAATATCTCTCTGATTCCAAAGTAAGCAACTTAAGCACTTGTTAAATGGAATCAGAAACAACGAAAGCACCACAAACACCCAGACCCGAGAAAATGTAAAAAAAAGTGTTTTCCTACATTAACCCGACCGGAAACCCGATTCGGCACCTCTGAACTGGCGAATCTTTGAATACTGGACGTCATCAGATGAGGTGGTGAACATATCGCCATCTTTATGTCTAAGCCAACGATATAAATCATATATAACTTTTAGAAAAAAACTTATTGTTACGAGCCTTCCTCCTGGCGAGTTCGAACTCCGGTCTCTTGACTCGAATTCTAATCATCCAAACAAACAATGCATCGCAATTTGATTCGTAATTATTTATTATTTTATTATTTAACGATTTGTAACATTTTGTCTTTTAAGATAAATTTTCTGGCGTATCTATCACAAAATCTTAATTATTATACACAAATATAATTGCACCTTTATTATTATACACGATCGTTAATGTAACAGTATGTCTATTTGTTTATTAATTATGCAGGTCATGGATTAAGGAGGTGTCCAGATACCACCTCCTTAAATACAGACCAGGTAGCTAGGATCTTACCTTCCTAGGATCTTTTTTTAATTTTGTTTTATCTCAAATTTAGTAGCTCACCACATATCAATCAAAATGTACAAATCAATCATACTAATATACACATATAAAAGTTAGATGTTTGTAATATTCAAAAAAACTATTTAATTTTTATTTAAAGTATATTTTTAACTCCTTCCGCGATATCAAAATTAAAACAATTATTATTCAATTATTAAAACAATTATTATTAATTCGTACATATTTTTCTACAATTTATAGATGAAAACACTCTGAAACGATGCGACTTTATAGAGATATAGGCCGCTGTAATATTGCAATGGGTACCAATACAACAGTCGGTTTTATAATCTAAATCCGATGACCCAAACAGAAAATCTTCGTCGGCTACAATCCTTCTTGAAGAATATTTATTAGTCTAGCTGTGGACATTTCAATAAAAAACCAAATAGTACTAATTCCTTTATATAAATATGATTATATTTTTCATTTGAAGTCTTTGCGTGCTTTTTGTGGGACCTTATTTGGGTACAATTTTATCTTATTCTATCCTAAATCCTAGTTATTTAGGTAAAAAAGACAAAATAAATAGACTTAAGAAAACTCTATGGGTATCCCATGTTTTTATAAAATCCTATAAAGTAATAAATGAACGTGTTTTTGATCTATCCATATACAACATACATGTACAACCGATATGGTTATGTATCCTTTGAATATGAAGTCACGATAGCCGAGTGATAATGATGAAGATATATTTGTTACACATAATAACGTAACATACTCATTGGCCTTAAAATGTAGAACATGTTCGTGGGGTTTTCCAGTTAAAAGGATTTGTAATATATGCTGATGCCTGTCACTGGTTTCTTTATTTGTGGTCTGGTATTTTTCTAGATAGTTATCTCATCAGTCTACTTTGGCTGCGGTTTAAACACTAAGACTGTACCGACACTTTAAACACTAATTTTAATGTTTCGTTTAACTCGCTTTATATTAGAATAGAGTTTTTAACTACCTTTAAATATTGCTTTTCTTGATGTAATTCCTAGGAGATTATAAATCTTACATATTTAGATTTACAGTAATAATGTTTCGTGCAAATTTTTGACAAAAGCAGTTTTTATGGCACACTCAAATAACATTTGTGATATTTTTTTTACATTTTTGTGTCGCAGGTTAAGAATTTGTTGTGGTTAAAGAATTTCAAATAATTGAATTTCCTATTATTGCGTACAATTTCGCACTCAACACTCTCATACAAGTTCGATACTTTTTGCGGTTCAGGGTACATAATTTTCACATCGTGCCCTTAATTCTGAATGCAACTATGGTGCTAAGTTAGTGCTTACAATTGCGACAACGCGTCTCCTTAAGTGAATAAACATATGAGGTATATTCTACTAGTATTCAGCATATCACCATCATAACCGTCTGTCAGAAGTCCACTGCGGAACACAGACCTCCTCCAAAGATTGCCACATAGACCGGTCCTGTTTGTAAATTGTTAACAAATTTCTCGAATTAGAGAAAGTCAGAGGACTTGCAATATGGAAGAGATACTCGGTGTCTATGTTTAGTGACAGTTGCGATGTTTGATGTGATGTTACGCATGCATGTAAGTCATTCGGATCGAAATAAATTCAAGAAAAATCTAGTAACAGGATTTCTTGTACAATCTTCATGTTCCTATTTTTCACATTCCAAGGTTGCATGAAAATGATTTATCAGATAGAGGGATATTTATTAGGTGTAGTGAATCACATAAGTGGAAGTGCTATTCATAACGATGTAACGCTATTTTCCAAGAAGGATTTACAGCGAAATATTTATACCACACACTGCAATTTTTTTGGCGGAAATTTGTGAAAATACTATTGAGTATAAGTACCTATACTGCATGCAGTTTTTGAACTGCGTTTTACTTAAATTTATTTGGCATTAGCCTTTTATTATATTGGTGATAAAATATGAAACAAAAAATAATTTTAAGGAAATTTGAGTAGATTATAGTCAATGAAAATTGTATATCTGAATAACCATTACATGTAACCAAGATTTGAAAAGTCCACTGCACTTAGGAGTCTTATGTGAAAACGATTTGTCATAATCGCCACGTTTGACAAGCGGATTGGCTACCGTAGTACCAGACACGTCGCACCGTAATTGCTGCTATACGTCACCGGATTAAATTAATTAAATCAAGTTTTTTTCGAGATGGTTATCCCGCCAAATATGGGAAGTCTTTGCTATTCTCAAGACCATTCCTTTATGTATTTCTGTCCTTCTTTCAGTCGCATGTGATGGCAAATGATTACGGCAACATACCACATTTTTAAAAATTTTACTCTGCAAGATTTATTAAACTTGCAAGCAAATATATTTGTTAATTACTGAATGTTTAATTAAACCTACATGGAATTATTCTCTTAACAAATTTACACGATCCGTTTGAAGCAATCAGCTCAAAGAGCCATGCATTAATCTCTATAACAGGCTTATACCCACAGTTATGAATTTTCAAGAATAATAATGGTTATAGAAATGAGTAAGAAAATCCTTTGAACTCGTCTACTTTGAACAAAAGAAAAAAACAAATATTTTTATAGGTTCAAAATACTTGGCCCGGCTTTGTCCAAAAATGTACTGTAACATATTTCTTTAGTCAATGGAAGGGCTACTATTCTGAGCTCGATGATATCAGAATCTTTATCTACCTTTAGTCCTTCTGATTTTTGATTCTGCCTTTGTAATCATTAATATATCGTTTGAAAATACCCTGTGGTATACTTCCCCCTTTCTTTTCAACCACGAAAACCCGTAATGTTACATGCATTCATATACAGGGACAACATCACATAAATTGTTCTGATCCCAAAGTAATCTTAAGCATGATTATTATGGAATCAGGAACATAGTAACCCGAGAAATAGTAGAAAAAGTGTTTTCTACATTGACCCGATCAGGAATCGAACGCGAGACCTCAGCACTGGAATGAAAACCGGCATGTACGCCAATCGTCCACGGAGATTATCTATTAATAATTATTAATAAATTTAAGATAGATTTAAGCTTTTTTGCAAACTTAATTTTTTGTTTAAATATAAATATTTGGGAATAATACTTATGGTGAAATTGGCTCATGTCATCACACCATAAATAATCGAAATAGAACTCAACTGTTTCGAATAAATCGAAACAGTTGAGTTTATTTACAAGGCACACATCATAGTTTTTATCATATTTCTAATAATATAATGTTACTTTTCTTTAATTTTTAACTTAGTTTCTCGTGAACTATAATGTAACTTAATTCCCCAGCTTAAAGCGTATCAAGACAAACAACTTGTATTAACGCCTTTGGCCTCCAGAGGACTTCGAAGTTTCGATGGAGCAATTTGAAAACAATTTTCCATCAAATTTCCCAACTGACATCCATTGCACTTTACTGTATATTGTTTTTGTATTTTGAATTTACCAACTTCTATTCCTGTGGGTGTCTTACGAGAAGATTAAGAGAAAAAGACTTGTAAATCGAGGTGGCATAATACTCAAATAAAGTAGGCCGATCATGGACAGCTGAATTTAAGTCTCAAGGTTTTTAGTACTATAAGGCAATTTCTCCATATAGGAGACGACTTTGTCTTGCAGTGGACTTTCCAAGCTGTTCATTTATATTTCCTCAGGACATGTTCATTTTCATTGCTAGGCGAGCTTATGACAAATTCAACACTTAACTACTATTTATTGCAAATATTAGTTAAGAAAAGAATAATAGATAAAAATTTTCACGAATCTATATTGGGAATTGCGTGAAGATATTTATTTATTTAAAAGATCTATTAAAACTCGCATCAAAGAACACATAGCTGATGTAAAACATAGACGCTCTAGAAATTCTGCAGTCTGTGATCACATTTTAGATCGGCCCAATCATTATATCAGATTTAATAAGCCACATATACACGCAAAATAACACCAATTCTTACCCTGGTTGATCCGTGAAGCTTTTGAAATTACTAGTTGGATACTACAACTTGCTTGGGATCCATTCATAAATAAAATGAAATCCTAGACCAAGCAAACCACTGCAAGACCTCAAGGTACAGTGAGCAGGTTCTGCGTAAATCGGATCCAAAAGTAATGAATAAAAGATGACGGTAGCCAAAGGAAGCAATGACAGTGGGACGTTCAAGACCTCAGTCCTCCTGTGACCTCGGATGCTGTAAAGCATCCGAAATATCGGAAAGTAAAAATAGTTTGTTGTAGTCTGTGACCCCGCGGTGACCGGCCGTATTGGGAGACGCTGAGAGGTCGCTGCTAGATGTCATACATTGGTAGATGAGGTGCTATCTGACTTATGACGTAAAGGAGAACTAGATATTGTGCTCTTATCTTTGGTTTTGATTAGATATTGGTCCATTTTATTTTTCTTCATGGGGTTCTTTGAGATATATTGTTTACCACTCTTGATATCGATTGTTTCCGGAGACAGTGATTAAACTCTTTTGTGTCGGTCTTAATGATTTTGGTTATTTATGTTTTCGTTTTCTGGTTCAATTACTAATTTGTTATGTTTTATGTATGCATTTTCCTGGTCTTTTCTTTTTTAGCTGGGCTAAAAAAAGAAAAGACCAGGATAACAATTATGTTTAGGTTAGGATAATAATTATAGGCCGAGTTTTTTCGGACTTTTTCCCCATTCTAGTAACATATTCGATATCTCCTTTTTGACATTCTACCTTCATGTTTGACTGAATAATAGTGAGGATTTTATTTTGCAAGCTGAAGTAGCTGTTCTCTAGTCTCTTCTACTCCGAAAAATAAAATTTTTTTTTTCTCGTAAAACTTTCGAGTCTCTGAATTTCCTTACTCTGTTCTTCCGTAAGTTTTTCCAATTGTTGTAGTTAAGATTCAAGTATATCAAATTTTTCATTGATGTTTTTATTTAGGGAAAAGAAAAAGAGGTAGACCAAATGAAAGATGGCACCACGAAATAATAAAAACTGCGGGAATAACTGGATGGAAATTGCAATGGATAGAGATAAGTGGAGAAAAATGGAGGAGGTCTTTACTCCGTAGGGAGGTATTTAATAACTTTTTTTGTATTTTTGTAAATTTGTAAATTCGAGTTAATTTTACGTAAATTTAAAATTTAAATTTAATTATAATAATTAAATAAAAATAAAAATAAATTCGAGAAATTAAAATAGATTATATTTTAATTTTTTGAATTGTAATGAATATAAATATCAAATAATGTAATGTCCATTAAGGAATAAACAAGGCTTATTATTATTATTATTATTATAAAACACTAAATAAAAAATGTGATAAAATCCGAAATACGTTTTATTTGAGACAATGCTTTATAATTAAACCCATTTTGAATGTGTTATTGATTATAACCCATTCTTAAAATAAATCGTTACAACATAAGTACAGAGTTCTCAACCGTCCGCCAGCACGCCGCGTCAACAGCACCACTATCTGATTTCCCCCGGGCGGGGATGGTTTACATTTTAATGTTGTTGCGCGAAATTAAAATAGTATTCCCTCTTCAAACAATTCACCGCTAGCCTCGATTACGCCGCCTTTACCCCTTTTAGCTTCAAACATAAGTAAGCAGGACATAATATATTTGTGGCATATAAAATATTTCCTAACGTATATTTATAATACATACGTATACAGTTGTTTTTAAACAATTTTGACGACCTCCGTGGACGAGTGGCATACACACCGGTTTTCATGGCTCTGAGTTCCCGGTTTCGATTTCCGCTCGGGCTAATGTATAAAACACTTTTTTTTTGTATTTTCTCGGGTATAGGTGTTTGTGGAACCTTCGTTGTTTCTGATTCCATAATACAAGTGCTTAATCGGCTTTTTAAAATTCCATATTAGGAACAAGGGGAAAGAGTCAAGGCAGAACTGCATTAATTACCGCAGTATAAGCCTTCTCAGCGTCGTCGGTAAATTGAATACTCTAAACCAAAGAGTATGTATGAAGGGAATAATGAAAGTGGACGAAGCGAAACAAGTATATAAGGATCGTAGCAAGTGGAAAGAAGTGGTCTACCCTTACGGGAAAGAGGCCTGATGTATGTTTTTATGATTGTTCGTAGATTGTCGGTAGTTATCGTTATTTTGAAGGCCTTCCTACGACCACGCTACGGGAGACGATGAGTTCTGATAAAAACGCAACTTTACATTAATAATAATAATGTCTTCTCACATATTCCTATTACAGGGGTTGACAGATATCTAGAAATTGAGGTCATTTCACCAAAGTTTTTGCTTCAACATGACAAGTGTTGAGCCGGTCGCTGTCTTAGTGCCCAAGCCAACGCTGTACTTACTACTTACTTACATAGATAAATATTAACAAACATTGATATTGATATATACACATTCCCGCGGGATTCAAATTCACAAACAATTCGACCTTCGAAGGCTGAGCTATAAAAAAAGGTCATCGTCGGGTCGTCAACATTATAACTAAAGTGTTTAAATTAATAAATCGAAATGATGCATCTTAATATAAAACTCGTATAAACATTATAGTGTAGCAACGAGACCCCGCGGCTTCCTACGCAATTACTGCATGTTCACAGCTCGTAGTAAACTTTTGCAATCATTACCGTATCATTAATAATGTTCTATTAATGTTTTGTTAATAAATATAAAAAGCGATTTGAATAGAATAATTTTTAAAATATACACATTTAAATTATATTTTAAACACCTTCCGCGATAACAAAATTAAAAACAACATCTTACATTCTTTGTTTCTCGTTTAGTATATAGTTTAATTTATACACATTTCCTAGATGAAAACACTCTGAAAGGATGCGACTTTATAGAGATATTAGCCGCTGCAATATTGCAATGGGTGCATACAACATACAACGGTTTTATAACCTAAATCCGATAACCCAAACGGAAAACGTAACGTTGACGAAATCTCAAAAAATCTGGTTTAAAATAAGTTAACATTCAGTTAAGCGCATACCTTTGCGGGGAGGTATTTCTATTTCCGCACGGAGCGCAACGTGTTTCACATGGTTCATTGGTCTACTTCGGCTGCGGTTGACACAAAGCTTTTCTAATGCACCGACACTTGAAGCATTAAGTTTAATGTTTCGTTTAACTCGGTTTATATTAGAACAGAATATTTGACTACATTTAAATATTGTTTTTTTTTTTTTTTTATTTAAGTCAGTAGATAATAAATTTTTGTATAACTAATATATTTAGTTTTACAAAAATTATGTTTCGTGCGCATCTTTGACAAAATCGATTTTCATGGCACACTCAAATAACTTGCATTTGCGATGTATTTTTAGATATTTCATTTTATGTTGCAAAACCGGTTAAAGAATTTCAAATAATTGAATTTTCGGTATTGTGAATAAATTCGTGCGCAACATTCTCATATAAGTGCGATGCTTTTTGCGGTTCTAGGTACATAATTTTAACATCCTGCTCTTACTTCTATGTAATGAATGCATGCATCTATGGTGCTATGTTAGTGCTTACAATTGGGATAATGTGTCCCCTTAAGTAAATAACCAGATGTGGTATATCCTACTAGTATTCACCCTATCATCATCATTACCGTCTATCAGAAGTCCATTGCGGAACACAGACCTCCCCCAAAGATTGCCACATAGACCGGTCCTGTTCCATCTGCATCCATCACCTCCCCGCAATATTGTGCAGATAGTTGCTTCATCTACTAATATTATTAAAGTGAAAGTTTCTTTGTTGGATATGGATATCTTTATTCTATAAAATTGTTAACAAATTTCTCGAATAAGAGATAGTCAGAGGACTTAGAATACGGAAGAGATACTCGGTGTCCATGTTTAGTGACAGTTGCGATGTTTGATGTGATGTTACGCATGCATGTAAGTCATTCGGATCGAAATAAATTCAAGAAAAATCTAATAACTGGATTTCTTGTACAATCTTCATGTTCCTATATTCAAAGGTTGCATGAAAATGATTTATCAGATAGATGGATATTTATTAGGTGTAGTGAATCACACAAGTTGAAGTGCTATTCGCAACGATGTAACGCTATTTTCCAAGAAGGATTTACGGCGACATATTTATACCACACACTGCAATTTTTTGGCGGAAATTTGTGAAAATACTATTGAGTATAAGTACCTATACTGCATGCAGTTTTTGAACTGCGTTTTACTTAAATTTATTCGGCATTAGCCTTTTATTATATTGGTGATAAAATATGAAACAAAAAATAATTTCGAAGAAATTTGAGTAGATTATAGTCAAAGCAAATTGTATATCTGAATAACCATTACATATAACCACGACTTGAAAAGTCCACTGCACTTAGGAGTGTTATGTGAAATTGATTTGTCATAATCGCCACGTTTGACGAGCGATTGGGTACTACGATATACCAGACACGTCGCACCTGAAATGCTGTTATACATCACCGGATTAAATTAATTAAATCAAGTTTTTTTCGAGATGGTTATCCCGCCAAATGTGGGAAGTCTTTGCTATTCTCAAGACCATTCGTTTAGGTATTTCTGCCCTTCCTTCAGTCGCATGTGATGGCAAATGATTACGGCAACATGCCACATTTTTAAAAATTTAACTCTGCAAGATTTATTAAACTTGCAAGCAAATATATTTGTTGATTACTGAATGTTTAATTAAACCTATATGGAATTATTCTCTTAACAAATTTACACGATCCGTTTGAAGCAATCAGCTCAAAGAGCCATGCATTAATCTCTATAACAGGCTCATACCCACAGTTATGAATTTTGAAGAATAATAATGGTTTGAACTCGTCTATTTCGAACAAAAGAAAAAACAAATATTTTAATAGGTTCAAAATACTTGGCCCGGCTTTGTCCAAAAATGTATTGTAACATATTTCTTTAGTCAATGGAAGCGCTACTATTCTGAGCTCGATGATATCTTTATCTACCTTTAGTCGTCCTGATTTTTGATTCTGCCTTTGTAATCATTAATATATCGTTTGAAAATACCCTGTGGTATACTTCCCCCTTTCTTTTCAACCACGAAAACCCGTAATATTAAATGCATTCATATACAGGGACAACATCAAATACATTGTTCTGATCCCAAAGTAATCTTAAGCATTTTTATTATGGAATAAGGAACATGGTAACCCGAGAAATAGTAGAAAAAGTGTTTTCTACATTGACCCGATCAGGAATCGAACACGGGACATCAGCACTGGAATGACAACCGGCATGTACGCCAATCGTCCACGGAGATTATCTATTAATAATTATTAATAAATTTAAGATACTTAATGTTTTATTTAAATATAAATATTTGGGAATGATACTAATGGTGAAATTGGCTCATGTCATCACACCATAAATAATCGAAATAGAACTCAACTGTTTCGAATAAATCGAAACAGTTGAGTTTATCTACAAGGCACACATCATAGTTTTTATCACATTTCTAATAATATATTGTTACTTTTCTTTAATTTCTAATTAGGTTTCTCGCGAACTATAATGTAACATAATTCCCCAGACTAAAGCGTATCAAGACAAACAACTTGTATTAACGCCTTTGGCCTCGAGAGGACTTCGAAGTTTCGATGGAGCAATTTGAAAACAATTTTCCATCAAATTTCCCAACTGACATCCATTGCACTTTACTGTATATAGTTTTTGTACAGAAACAAACAACATTATTCAGAAGGTAATTAAGCCCCATAAAAACTATGATGATATTGTATGAAAGAGCTGTGATAGCCTCGTGGTTGGATGATCGGATATCGAATCAATAGACTTATGTTCGATTCCCAGAATGAAGGAATTTTTTTCGAAACATATGTACCTTTAAATTGTTTGCCTAGATTGGTCACTGTAACGGCGGCTCATCTGTAACATTGTCCCAAAACAAGATTCGGTGATTCCTATCTTACTTATTTAATTAATCTTTAATGGTATGCCTTTTAGAATTATCCTATGCTTCATGCAATATGAAATGAAAAAAATATGAAAGTTTCAAATGTAATTGTTTTTAAGCGCGCTTCACCTAGAGACGACTTAATTATTTATTTTTTTTTTATATTTTTAATAAGTCATGATAGCCGAGTGGATGGGTAATCGGAATTTCGAGTCGAGAGACCCGAGTTCAATCCCCAAGTGGCAGGCTCGTACCAATGGGTTTTTTCAAAACCTATGTACGATTCATATCGTTGGCTTGGACATAAAGACGGCGACGGGCTCACCACCTGTCACGTTGTCCCGAAAATATCTTCGATGGAAGGAGGGTCAAAGGGACTTAATTGTCTAAACTAGACCTCTGTCTACCCCTGTATTGGGAATTGCGTGAAGATATTTATATTTATTTATTTATTTATATTTTTAATATATTTTGACGTATCATTTGGAAAACTATAAAGTTGTGGTGGTGGTGTCCAAGCCAACGATATAATTCGTACGTAAGTATTTGAAAACCCATTGGTACGAGCCTGCCACCTGGGGATCGAACTCCGGTCTCTTGACTCGAAATTCCGTCAACCCAATCATTTGGCTATCGTGAATGACAGATAAAAAAACACGATAAATTAAAAAAATGTTTATTCATTTAAAATGTTAATAACTCCTGAATATTCTTTAGAAAGAGCTTCTAAGGACGATTTGCCATAATCGACGCGCTTGACAGACGCTCGACTTGATTTACTGTGTGTCATATGATCTGTATTTCGAACCGGTTTTTGAAGCTGATTATATCGCTTTCTGTAGGAGGCTTACCTGTTTAGCTTCTCTTAGATTCATTATATTCTTCATACATGGAGACCTAGGTATCCGAGAGCTCTTGACCCTCCCCTCTTCGAATAGTTTGCTTACATGGTCTGCGAAAGTTAGCCTCTGCCTACCATGACACCTTTATATACTAACTTTCGCGCTGTATTTTTCTGTATTCTTCACCATTCGGTCTTCACTCATTTTCTCAACGTGCCGAAACCATCGAAGCACGCCCTTGTCAATTTTAGTGATATATATTGCGAATTTGTTCGTTACGTTTTCAGTCGGCCAAGGTAACGCACATTTTACGAAGAGAACGCATCTACACTACATTATATTTACTTTTATGCTTCACCCGGCATTCCCAGGTTTCACTGCCATATAAAAAAGTAGGTACCAGTACTGCGTTATGTATTGCAAGGCGTTCCCTTTTTAGTACGCCTTGCGTTTTGACTAACGCAGTTAGGGTATCGGTGACTTTGTTTCTGATCTTCCATATCGGCTAAACGCGCACCCCATGTATTCAATTTCATTCACCTGCTCTAAAAATTCCTGACTATCCCATATTTCACACTTCGTTCTTCGTCCCTTTCAAATACCAGAACCTTAGTTTTATTAGGATTTAAACGGAGACCTTTAATTTCTCATTCCTCTTTCATACACGTGACTAATGCCTGCAGTTCTGCCTCTGATGGTGCAATAAGCACTGCATCATCAGCATACGGCAGACAATTTACTTTTGTATGACCCAATTTCACACCCAAACAACTATCTTTCTGCTTTTGTAAACAGCTGTCTAGATACAATATGAAGCGCCAAGAGGACATAAAAAAATCCTGTTTTACGCCCATTTGGACGCCAAACATGGGTGAAAGATCATGCTCAAAACGCACACAGGCTTTGCAGTCACGTTAGCAGTGGGCTATTCACAGCATACCTCGGTAACAGTTTCCATATTTTTTCAATACCCACTTATCAACTGCCTTCTCAAGATCCACAAAATCACAGAAAATCTTCTTGTTAGCGGCCAGAAGCTTTTCTGTGATCATGCACAGAGAAAACACTTGATCCATGCATCCTCTTCCAGATTGAAATCCGCATTGTGCCTCCCGGAAAAATCTTTCCGATTTCTTTTGCATCCTACGCGTTAAAACCTTCGAGTAAACTTTACTTGCTAAACTAGTCTAGCTGATTGCCCGATAGCACCCGCAGTCATAATGTGAACTTTGTTTTAATTTTCAAGGTGATTCCCTTAAAAGCCTCTGACAATACAAACGGGAAGAAATGGGATTATGCTTGCGCCCATACCACACGGCCTTACATGGTCAGTTAGTAATAATAATTAGATAGTATAAAATTGTAAAGTACCAATGTGAAATGTAATGTGTTTTCACTTAAATCTATGAAGCTGTAAAAGCTTTCACATTTATAATTTGCTATATTACTGAGGCAATTTTAAAATGACGCAAACGAAGTGGTACATGAAACATATGTACACAGGCAAAATGTATGGCTCTTATTAGCGATTAATGACAACAAGCACATCGCGTAATTAGCGGCAGGGATTTATTTGGTCGCATGTCGTGTCACTTTTGGGCCTGGCACATGTCATTTTATAATTTGATTAATAAAAATTTATAATATTTTAAACTTTAAACTTACTTACTTATCTTCACGCGCAATCCCTGACGGGGTAGCCAGAGAGAACAGATCGCCAAGTGTCATGATCCCTACATAAACAACCCTCAACGTGTCCAAACCATCGAATCACGCCCCTATAAATTTTTGTGATAAGGTCATCTTTCAAATCTGCCATATTGCGAATCTCTTCGTTTCGCTCTCGGTCGGCGATGGTAACGCCGCACATTTTACGAAGAGATCGCATCTCCATTGCATTCAACTTGCTTTTATGCTTCTTCTGGCATACCCAGGTTTCGCTGCCATATAACAAATTCGGTACCAAAACGGCGTTATATATTATAAGGCCTGCACTCTTTACTACGCCTTGCCTGTTGACTAACGCAGCCAAGGCACCATTGACTTTGTTCCCGGCAGCGACACGCCTGTCCACATCTAAATTACATCTTCCATCCCGGCGAAAAGCACTCCACAAGTATACAATAAACTTAAACTTGCAACTCTTTATACGTTAAAAATATCTTCACGCCATTCCTAATTCTAAGGCAGACAGAGGTCTAGACAATTAAGTCCTTTCGACCCAAAAATTCTTCCGTGAACGAAGAATTTTTTTGGGATAACATAACAGGTGGAGCGCCTATCGCCATCTTTATTGCCAAACCTCGATATAAATCGTACACAAGTTTTGAGAAACCCATTGGTACGAAGGTATCATTTAGGATTTGAACTTGGTACTCTCGACTCTAATTCCGATTACCCAGCCACTCGGCAGTCATGATGTTTTCTTAATGATGATTGTATCTGTCTGACCTCTCCCGTCAGACAGATACAATCATCCCGATTTGACATATTTGCCTCGTACGGCTAGCGGATGAGAATGTATCTTAATGAACCTAAATGAAATAAAATTAATTATATTGATTTAACAGTATGAGATCCCATTTATTTTTCGGGATGTCGTAAAAGACTAGGAAGAAAAAGCGTTAACAACATCAATGGCTATATATAGATGGCGAGATAACTATCTAGAGAAACTAGTATAAGCAGACCGGTGATGGACAGCAGTGTTCAGTATCTGGTATTGTGATCGCCAATTTGCTTGTTGAGCATGCCGGCTATGGTGAAACAAGATAGAGGCATATGGACCACAGAGGACAATTACGTATGTGTATGCATTTTCACGTGTATGCGGGAAAAATACTTAAAAAAATCAAATGTGAAAGTACAAATATAATAATAATAATGAATATGTAAATATATGCAAAAATTAGACAATGGACTTAGTGTGAGAAATTTTTTTAAGTGAAGACTTATTTCAGAGCGGTGCGGATATTTTTAGATAAGATAAAATGTCTGGACTTGCGACACCGTTACGAGACGCTGTTATACTGTGTACGTATATGCATATACATACATATAGCAGACCGTTTATATGTAATACAATAATAATATATTACATTAGATATTTAAATAAGTTCTAATCAAAATAAATTATTTCCTATTTTAGTTACCATTAACCTTTATTAGATTGTATTGCTATTTTAGATTGTAATAATTTTAATAATATTGATGATGCCACAATAGTTATCGAATTATTATAAAAGAATATTAAATTAATTTTAAAGTTGCTAATAATTAATAAAATACAATTCATAAATAAAATGCAATTTAAAACCCAGTAACCCAATAACCCTAGTACCTATCTAAATAATCTTTAACGCGCCAAAATAAGTTTACAAAATAATTTTACACTTCTGTCAGCACTCCCGGATGACAGATTTTTAAAATTATTTAATATACAAAGTAAGTTTACTACTTTGTATATTAAATAATTTTAAAAATTATTTAATATACAAAATAATCTATTTATTAATTAAAAATTTCAAAATCTATTATTATCTATTGAATTTAAAAATCTATTATTTAAAAATTAATAATAATAACAATCTATTTTATAACATTAGCAGGATAGTAGAATTAACTAAAATAATATTATAAAACTGTAACTATTAGTAGAGGTCTAATCAGAATATAAAGAATTTAACCCTGACCAATATGGGCAATATAAAATATGATCACAAACTGCAGACTTCTGTCTGTGATCATATTTTGCATCGCCCCAACCATAACATCAGATCTGGCAAAACACAGATTCTCGAAAAAGAATTAATGCTAACTAAAATGACATGTACTTTATTGTGATGTAATTTGAAGATAACTTGTAAATGTAATAATAAATAAAAAAATAAATAAAAATACACAAATATTCTCACAATCGTATAAAGTTCTCATCGTGTATACGTGCAAAGCCGACAAGATGACCGCATGCCTACACCGCGTCGCAAACCACAACACAGCGACGAGGACAAGGGACACCTGACAGATTACGTACACTTGGGCGGGCGCGCTACACTGGACGTCTTCAGTCAGAATATTATTATTATTAATTATTATTCACAAATCGGAGGCTTATTAAATGAATACTTAATAAATGAATATATTAATAAATGAAACTTTAAATAACAAACGTCATGTGTTAGTAGTATTTGTATACTTTAGTAAGGCATTTGATGTTTTCAAATATGACATACTTTTTGAGAAATTATCACAAAATGGTATTCAGGGCCCGTTTTTAAAATTAATTAAAAATTATCATCTAAATCGCTTTACTACAGTCAAGATAAATAATCAAACGAGCAGTTTGTTACCAACTGTAACCGGTACGGCTCAAGGTTCGATTTTAGGGCCGACCGAGCACTTGATATATGCAAATGATATGGTCAATATTATTAAGAAGGGCTCAGTTTACCAATTCGCAGATGACACCTGCTTAGTAACATCTAATAAGGATGTTATAGAAGCTCAAAAGGATATGCAAACCAACTTTGATCTCTTGTGTAAATGGGCGCATGATGTTGGCCTTGTGATAAATGCGCAAAAAACTAAACTTATCCATATACATTCATCTCATAATAAGACTATCATAATACCAACTATCGTGTCTCATAGTCATGACTGCCTTCATACACCTGTGACTCTGTGTGCATGTCGAACAATAGAAAATGTAAAAAGCCACATGTACATTGGTATTTTGATCGAAGATAGATTCAACTGGGGACCTCATATAGACCAGATATGCGCAAAATTAAGAGCTATACTTAGTAAACTATCTATCTTAAAGTACAAATTGCCATATAAGACACTAAGACTTTTATACCTATCCTTGGCTGACTCTATCATTGGCTATGGATTAATTACTTATGGCAGAACATACAAAACTTACATAGAGGATATATATATATTTCAATGTAAAATCTTAAAAATTATTATACCTCTAAATATTAAAAACCGTTTAATGTATAATAACAAAACCCTTTTTAGCTACTGTAAAGTCATTAACATATACGACAAAATTAAATTGTTATGTTTGAATGAAATTAATAACACAGGTTTACTTACTCTATATAAACGACCACTACACTTAAGAGACATAAATGTAAAAAACAGATATATACTTCCGAAATACAAGAATGTGTATGGTAAAAGAACTTCGCAATATGTACTCACTGAAATAATTAATGAATTGCCGAAGAAATGGTAGAACATTATTGTAAATTCGGAAAAACCTATAATAAAATCATATTATCTCGCAAATCAGCCGGGGTGCCCCGATTGATTAATAATTGTATTTTATCATGCTTTGATTTGCTTTATATTATTTTCCTTTCTGTTTTTGGATTTTAAATATGTCATTTGTAATTATATCTGATGACTTTCATCGTGTATAATTGAACGTCGACTCTGCAGCACAGATAAACCCTAGAGGTTTGAGTGCTGTACTTAATCTATTTTTTTTTTGTAATTTTGTACAATAAAAATAAAAAAAAATTGTTTAATATGTTAAACTGAGCGATAGTAATGTAACAAAGACTTATTCTAAAATAATAAACAGTATTTCTAAAAGGCGTGAAGAGAAGAAAAGAATCACCCGGTTTCAAATGCGTGTCATAAAAATATACAAAATGTTCATTACTATGCTCTGTTGCATCCACGCTCATTTTATTAAGCCTTTCCCCTAGTAGAAGTACTAGGGGAAAGGCTTAATAAAATGACAACACTCACCGGAAGAAAAGATATGGTATATATAGTTACCACATGGCATAAATGCATTTCTAATTTATTTGCGCTTAAATTTGATATTTGATTCGTATGGGTGTTCTGCAGCGCAGTTTCGGAATGCAATAACATACGTGTCTTAGACTTGTAATTAATTACACTGTATTATTACAGTCTGTGGTTAACATGCCAGTTATAATTTGAAGAGGAACTTTGTATTTCTCTCATTGACATGTTCAGTGTTTCAGTACCTGAGGCATTTTCATATTTATCTTTGGACTGGTACTAGAGACTCTTTGTACAATTATGGATGATCTATATTTTATTTTCTTTCTAATAATATATGTATTTTCATGTTAATATGTACATTACATACATAACATAACCGGCAACATCTTCCCATAGCCAAAGGGCAGTGTTGTATTACTCAAGAATTTCTTGAATTAGCCAAGATATTTGATTTTTTTTATTAAGTGGCTAATGTTAAGGAAATTTTTAGTGTTACAGCTAACAAACATTGATGCATTGGGATGAATTGCCGCTCAGTATATGTAGGGAATATTTTCTCATGCACCACTATAGAGCCATTGGAGATGAGCAGAGTTTTTTCTAATATGCAGGGTTTTTTCATTTGCCTATTGAACCCTACAATTAAGTCAATGGTCGTTGAGCTTTTGTTGGTAAATTATGATTTATGGTGTAGAAGTAAACGCTGAGATTCATCACTGTCATTTGTTGGCTCTTATCCAATTTTATGGTTTTGCCAAAGAAATACTACAATATATTACTTTAGTGTTGTAAATTAATGTAGTTATTATAATATAATGTTTACTTAAACTATAAATTAAATGAATATACATTTGGACAACATCTCATACATTGCTCTTATCTCAAAGTTAGTAGTTAAAGCATTTGTGCTATGCAATATGGAAATCAGGAACAATGAATCCACAAACATCCAGAGCCGAGAAATATTGTATTTTTCTAGAGTATTTCCAGAAGTATTTCTTTAAATGGACTCATGCGGGGATCGACCCCGGAAACTCTGAACTGACATCTTGAAAACCGGTGTGTATGCCCCTCGTCCAAAGAGATCGTCACTATTGCCATTTACAATGCTTTTAAGCACATCACATACTACATTTACTCTCAAGGTAGAATTCTCTGGGTAAGACCCAGAAATATATGTGAAATATATACCTGCATAACAAACACTTAAAATATATTTATGTTACATAAATACTATTTATTTTATCATTACTATTCATTCTCTTAAAATTCAAAGTAAACTTCAAAGTAAAATTAAAATCAAAGTCACGATAGTGGTTGGGTGGTCGAAAGTTCGAGTCAAGAGTTTTTTTCAAAACCTATGTTCGATTCATATGGTTGGCTTGGACATAAAGACGGCGACGGGCTCACCACTTGTCACGTTGTCTCAAAATATCTTCGGTGGAAGGTGGGTCGACTAAATTGTCTATATCCCTATCTACCCCTGTATTGAGTGTAAATGTCTGTCTACCCTTGTATTGGGAATGGCATGAAGATATTTTTTCACTTTACATTAATATATAAATGGATGCTTTCAGGATGTAAGGAGTAAGTTCCAGGCGTGCGTTGGAACTGTGATACAAATTTTTTTTCTTCACGCCTTTCCTAATAATTTGGGAATTCGGACAGATAGTGAGCTTCTTAGCATCCTCGCCGATCCCGTATACTTACTTAAATATAAACTTACATAGTTAAATTTTTCGATTCCCATACCACAGGTGCTTTAGCACCTTACATTGGGATCGGATCAATGTATTTGATGTTGTCCCTATCTATACATGTATTTATTTATTTATGTATTTAAAATAAAGATTCATTATAAATATATATAATATATAAATCCGTTACTCGAGTACAAATATTTATATTCGTCATTCAAGTGTTTCGAATTCGCAACCACTACCACGGTCTGGTTGATAAGATTAAGATCAAACCCTTTCTTTAGGAATCGGTTGAGTTTATGGATAGTGCATCCAAGACTGGCGTTTGTTTATTGAGGCTTTTACCCTACAGTGGACTTTTTCAGGCTGTTAAGAAACAAAGTAAGTAAACAGTAACATGGTGTTTTTTGGAAAATGATGTCACAGGGAATTTACATGAAATAAGTTTTGGCTAACTTAAATATATAAAACACAGGATTATTCTGCCCAGTTTCCTTTTAAAGTTAAATTTTATGCACATTTCAAATTACGTACTGCGTAAAATGTATACAGGGAATTATAGTGGTGCCTTTATACTTCATGAACAGAGTGACAAACGGACATGCTAATGAACTTAGGCGTTACTTTGCGGAAATTTATTGATACTGAGGTGTTAGTATAAAATACAAAATAATCTCTGTAAAATGACATGCGTCGACTAAGTAAAACTCATCATTCTCTTTTATTGTCGCAACTGAGAGTAATACCTGATAAGAAATTTAATGGCAAGCGTCACAAACAAGCTTGTGAAAAATTTGTAATCCATTGCTCCACCTCCTTCTTTACCCCATACTGTACCCCAGTTAGAAGAGACAAGTTAGTAGGAGTAGAAACAAGTTTATTCCACTCCCTTTATTTGTTCGATGTAATTTATCAGCAGTTACGTGCTAAAACAAATAAAATAAAAAATTAAAAAAATTGGTGTGTGCGATTCACACACGATAGAAGTGAAACTTCAGTAAATTAACAAAAGAATGAGATGAATACATATAGTTTAAACTTAATGTAACTTAAATTATAACACTACTCTTGTTATAATTACAAAGTTTATTTATAAAATAGTATGTATATTTCTGCCTCATTCTTTCACTGCGTCATCGTACACATTTATGTAGGATGACGCAGGAAAAGAATGAGACAGAAATGTATTTGTGGCTCTTACCTGTCGCTTTTTCCGTTGTATCCGGTTTCAAATCACAACGATTCTAAAGAAGTTTCACTTCAAAAATAAACAAATAAATATCTTCTCGCAATTCCCAATACAGGGGTACACAGAGGTCTAGTCTAGACAATATAGTCCCTTCGACCCACCTTCCACCAAAGATATTTTCGGGACAACGTGACAGGTTGTGAGCCCGTCGCCGCGTTTATATCCAAGTTTACGATGTAATTCGTACATAAGTTTTTGAAAAACCCATTAGTACGACCCCGCCACCTGGGGATCGAACTCGGGTCTCTCGACTCGAAATTCCGACTACCCAACCACTCGGCTATCTTGACTTCCTGTCGGCCTTCGTGGCTAAAACAAATAAATATTAAAAAGAATAGCATTATTATATATTATACTTCCAGGTATTTTAAAAGATCATTATAAGGCGGGATATGAAACTGCGTAGTACGTTGATCATTTTTTAAATCTCCAATGTAATAAAAATAAATAAGATTTATATTATGTTTGGTCGCATGCATAGTCTGCAAAATATGTTGTAAAGTTTCATTGTATTCACTCTGTATATCATTGGACTGAAGTTTTGGCAGGTCATACAATTATTCATTCGAATTATGGATGTTCTTTTGGCTGTCTCTGTTTAATCAACCGTGCTATAAAAACTCCTTTTTTGGTTTTTATTTGTGGTCCAACGTACATTTTCATTAAAAGCATTGTCTTATAACATTATGCGATAATACCTTTGACCGAAGTGCAGCTGTTTTGTTCCTTTAATTAACTACTCAGCGGTTAAATAAGCAAATTCAGACAAAATAAACGTCTCTGATTGTGCCGTTTGTTGACTTTTATCCTAGTTAACCTAGTACTGAATTATGATCATTGTCATGAATAATATCAAATAATATCAATATAAGTATAAAATTTTTTGCCTATTGGACAGAAGATTTACATGGTATCGGCATAAGATTATATCAAAAGTCACAGTTGGTAACATTAATTGTATTCCAAGTAAGAACAACATTTGAATTTAACTCTTTTTTAGTTCTAGGTTAATTAAATCCCTAAGTAAATAGAGAAGTGGATTAAGCTCTGCGACCTATGCGAAGACAGGGTAAGTTACAAGTTGTATCTTCACGCCTTACCCAATACAGTGGTAAACAGAGGTCTAGACAAATAAGTACTTTCGGCCCACCTTCCACCGAAGACATTTTTCGGAACAACGCGGCCGGTGGTCTACCTATCGTCATCTTTAAGTCCAAACCAATGATATGAATCGTACATAACTTATTGAAAAACCCTCTTGACTAGAATTTTGATCACCCAACCACGGCTATCGTACCTTTGAAATAAGCAGGATACTCCAAAGTTTTAAATTTTATAGAAGTAAGAATTTAGGAGGAGGAAACGATATTTAAATATCATAACATTATACGTCACAGCGTTATATGTTCAAGATATTGGAAAATTATAATATTCATTATATGTATATATACTTAGAGACGACGGGCTCACCACCTGTCACGTTGTCCCGAAAATATCTTAGGTGGAAGGTGGGTCAAAGGGACTTAATTATCTAGACTTGACCTCTGTCTACCCCTGTATTGGGAATTGCGTGAAGATATTTATTTATTTTATTTATACTTACATAAGATGCTACCTGCCGTCTGCGCAGTCGGGTGAAAAGTATCTCTATTGTTATCAGCTACGCAAAACTTTCCTTATTCTAAAATAAATGTTTTACTGTTCAAGTTCCGACTCATTTACTCAGAAGTTAATTTTATGAAGATCATTGTTAAGAATAGTTAAATAAAACTCTTCATGATACTAAGTTTCTTATGAAAGAAAAATATTTAATTACGTTTGCTTTTTTATGCTATTCTGTCGAGGCTCGTTGCTTTGGCGGTTCATTTATAACAAAGTTGCAATTACAATAGATAAAAAAATGAAGTTTTGCTTGGCGTATATTTTTCTTTGGATTTTATTTTGGTTATGGTAGAGATTAGGACATAAAAGTGGCAATAGAGCAGCCACATTGTTCACAACTGTTGTTTAATGAAGGTTCTCGACTAGCAACTTCGTAAACGCAAACTTTGTTTAAAAGGTCCCCATAAAAATGGTGTGGCGAACTTATTAATGCGGGAATTCAATGGCGATGGGAATTCAAATAAAATTTCGGGATGTCAATATTCAGCGGAGGCTGTAAGTGGCTCAAGCGTCTTTTGACAGGGTTCAAAGAAGAACGAATCAAAATCACAGCCTGGCTGAATAATGGGGAATGAATGAATCAACTTTATATATAGAATTACACAAACTGAAAGAAGTCGAAAGACTTTTAATGATTGGGCAACAGTGGGAATTCACCAAAGTAGGCGAAGATTGTATAAACTTTACAGCGAAAGGTCATACAATCATTGCGAGACTTTAAAGGATTATGTTGTATTCAAAACATTTTTAAAAACCTGTTTTGCAGCCAAGTCATTACATTTAAGCAATAAAATTAAAGATGCTTCGAATAAGTTAAATTGACTTTGAATATTATTAAAAGTGAAACGGGAAAGAGGATCCTACTACCAACTTAATATTGACAATAAAGTTATCAATACTAATCATGAGGTGCAAAAGTTTTAGAAATTTTTTTTAGTGAAATTCCAATTTTGACTTCACAGGCGCTGAATTCTTCATCTGTTGTTGCCGAGATGTTACTTAAGGAAAATGTAACAGCTTGCACCTCAACCTTTAAGTTTGAGGTTGTTAGTTTAAAAGATATTGTGAGAATGTTTAACACTATTGAATGTACGAAAACAGCGGATCTATGGGGAATGTCCGTTGAAGTAATCAAATCTATAATAGATTTGATTGCACCTCATTTTTCCATAATTTTTAATAGTAGTGTAGAGTCTGGTGTATTTATTGATCTCATGAAGCAAAGTAATACCTTTATTTAAATCTGGTAGTACTTCGGACCCCACTAACTTTAGACCTATTTCGGTACTGCCAACACTTTTTATTTTACATTATTTGTTTTACAAAAGAAGGCTAGACGAGCTGTATATTGTCTAAATTCCCGAGCATCTCTTAGAGAGAAATAAAAAAAAAATAATAGTTTAACACTGGCCTCTCAATATTTATATGAAAATTTATTTTATGTGCATAAAAACATTAATACAGCAAGACTTCTGATGTACATAATGTAAATACTAGGAACAAACACAAGCTTGTAACACCGGTTACTAGACTCCATAGAGTAAGTTACTCGTTTTAAGGGCGGTGTATATGCTTCCACAACAAAGTCCCAGTAAACGTGCAAAGCCTGTCTATTAACAGGTTTAAGAAATGTATTGAAGAAAAGCTTTATAGGAAGCGTTGTTATAATATAAATGAATATATTAATGACAGTAACCCCTGGGAATGAGGTAATCGCTCCCAAGCTATTTCTAGGAAATATCACATTATATTTGTATAATGCATTATATTGTAAAAAATACTGACCAACAAAGAGGATACCTACGGAGTTTCTTTCGCCTGTTTCTTCTCCGTTAGAGGAACCTCATTACGAAACGGTGGTAGATTAAAATGACTATCGATAAAAGAATGTATGTTCTTATGTCGATCAATAAATGATTTGATTTGATTTGATAAATACGAGTAAGAACAAAGGGGTGTACAGATTGAAACTTTATTTCTAACAATGTCCACTGGCTGCTTTTGCACGAAGGAAGACGGCTCTATCGAGGTAAAGAGAACACTGAAATGAAGTTTTTGAGTGTTGTGGTATTGAATTATCGTACCATAATTTAATTATAATCTGTATATATAGGACCCCAAAATCTAATATTAATAGTTTTTTCCATAAATTAGAAAATTTACTGTATATATTAACAAAAAATGAGAAATACAAAATAATCTTAGCGGGAGACCTCAATATTAACACGAATAACAATTGTCCTAACACAACTAAATTGCTTGACTTAGTAATTAGTTATAACTTTATAATGCACATTAATAAATCCACTCGTTTTAACTCATGCATAGATCATATAATAAGTAACATTCCTAATGCATATGGTGAACTACTAAATTTGGCACTCTCCGATCATAACACGGCTCAGTTTCTAAAACTACCCATAGAAACAACACGCACTCCTTTAACACATTATTTTGTGTTCAGAAGAGATTACTGCAAAGAGAATATCTTAAAATTTCGCCATTGCTTACAAAGCCTAAAATTCTTGGACGTCTATAAAGAAAGCAATATTAATAAAGCCTTTAATCATTTCTATGACTTGTTTTTACTATTCTATAACTTATGCTTTCCGGCTGAGCGTATAAAAGTTACAAATTTTACTCGACAACCTAAATGGCTTACGAAAGGTATAAAGACTAGTTGCAAAACAAAACGTTATTTACAAATTAAATATTATAAAAATAAATCAGAAGCAAACAAATTGAAATACAAAAATATAACAAACTGCTAAGAAAATGTATACATACTTCAGAAAAAATGCTAATAGCCGTCATATAATTCGCTCTAAAAATAAGTCTAAAGCAGCGTGGAATCTTATTAAAAGTGAATCAAATGATCTAAAACAAAAGAATTCATTACAAAGTTGAAAGTTAATGGAACTGAAACGAATAGTCCAACAAAAATAGCAAACGCTTTTAATGAATATTTTATAAACGTTAGTAATAAAAAAGACGAACAAATGCTGCAATACTAACAAAAATACGATAGTGAATAGCATTTTCCTGAAACCATACGGACAAAATGAAATTATGGAAATGATAAAGTCACTTAATGACACAAATTCTGTCGGATACGATGGAATTTCAACTAAAGTGTTAAAACATTGTAGTAGAGACATTATATCGACTTTGACATATTTAATCAACCTTTCTTTTGACAATGGACATTTCCTGATCGCCTTGAATTTGCAATCGTTAAGCCTCTATATAAAAAGACAATAAACAACTAGTAAGTAATTATCGACCAATAACATTAGTGTCGATTTTCTCTAAGCTGTTCGAAAAAGCTATGCATAAAAGAATAAATGAGTTTTCTTCAAGGTTTAGTATATTGAAGAAGGAGCAATATGGTTTTCGTTGCAATAAATCTACGACACATGCTTTATTTAATCTTATTTGTATGATAATTGATAGTTTAGATTCAAAAAAATTAACTACTGTGACATTCTTTGATATGACTAAAGCTTTTGACTATGTGTCACATCAGATACTACTGCAAAAACTAGAGGATTTAGGAATTAGAGGCCAAGCATTGCGCTGGATTCAATCATATTTAAGTGACCGAAAGCAAAGCGTAATAGTTGAAAATCCTAATGCATACAGTGAAATCGTAAATTATGAATCAAAATGCATGTATAACAGATTTGGTGTACCACAAGGTAGCATACTTGGGCCACTTCTATTTCTATTTTATATTAATGATCTTCCTGACGTGACAAAAAAATATGACATTACATGCTGATGATATTTCAATTTTAGTAAATTCTTATAATAATTGTGACACTAATTTATTACAAAATGACATGAACAATACTATAAAATTGATAATAAATTGGCTAGAACTTAATAATCTTCACATTAACATTAGCAAAACTAAATTCAATTATTTTATTAATGTAAATAAACATGGACACGAAAAAATAATGAATATCCAGTACAATGCACAAACAATACACATGGTTGAAGAAACATCTTTTCTCGGAATTCAAATCGATAGAAATTGTACCTGGAAATCACATGTAGATAAAATTTGTAAAAAAATTAATCGATTTGTATACGTCCTGCGCAGGCTAGCTAAAGTATCTTCTATGGATACTGCGCTCAAAGCATACTATGAATATATTTATTCAATACTTAACTACGGAATTTTAATTTGGGGAACTCTTCACAAATAAATAGGGTTTTCCTTGCACAAAAAAAGTGTGTTCGTGCAATGTGTAATATACCATTTTATGAATCATGCAAACCGCATTTTAAAAAACTTAAAGTCATGACACTTCCCTGTATATATATTTTTGAAGTAGCCAAATTTGTAAGATATAATCCTGATATTTTTCTAACTTTAGCAGATGTTAACCATTCAAAATATTTTAGAAACCAAAATAAACTTATTCTTAACAAAATACCCAAAACAAAATTGTTTCTCAACAATTGCTACGCAGTATGCGTAAAGATATATAATGCATTGCCTAATGAAATTAAGTCGCATAATAAGAAAAGATTTAAAATGTTCTAAAAATGGTTAATTGATAAGATGTTTTACTCAATAAAAGAATTATTTGATGAACGTTAACATTAAGACTACTATTTGACAATTACTGAATACTAAAATTACTGAAAGTCTTCTTTAAATTTGTATAATGGATTAATTCAGTCTAAATTCAGAACATAAGAAATTTCTTAATATGATTATTGTACAATGTTTATTTTAATTGTTTTACTTTTTTTTATTGTTTGCCTGAATCCAATAACAATTTCATTTTCGAATATATATCAATATTTAATTATAAAATTTTGTACGCCAGAAATGGTCAATGTGATGAGATCTTATGCAATGTTACTGTGTCAACCTGTATACCCACATTATACAAATAAACAAATAAAATAAAATAAAAAATAAAAACACATGGCAAAACTAACGTCACAATTTGTATTAATAGTAGAGAAATCTTATACTTCTGTGTTTCATTTGATTTGAGAGGGCTATTTCCATCCCCATTCTCCATCCCCACTCTTCATCCGTTTACGCTACAACCTAAAAGACAGACAATGCGTGCGAATATTCACAGGAATAATATTACTATAATAATATTATCTAAAAGCAAGCGAAATATAAAAATTAAAACCAATTAAAATCGTGCCATTAAAATATATTAACAGTGGTAGAGACTCGCATCAGCTTTTGTTGTTGCACGAATCGGCCGGCTCAACCGGGGAAGTACCACGACCTCACAGAATACCGGCGTAAAGTTGAAGTCTAACAAACTTCTGCGTTTCGTCTGGTGAGTGCACGTGACCGGAGGCCCACACACCCCCTTCCCCTAATTCTGGGGGCACTCTAAGTCCGTCAACGCATCTGTTATGCCTCTGTTATTGCGGGTGTTCATGGGCGGCGGTAATCACTTACCATCACCTGAGCCAGTTCAGAGAGCCTGAGCTCGTTTGCCTCCCTTTTCTTTAAAAAAATATAAAGTGAATAAGTTATTACGTTAAACGAGGTTTATTAATTTAATCTATATTTGACATTGGGATATTATAGGACAATGGGATTAATATGGATCAATGGGTTCCGGGTATAGATTCTATTCACTAAATCAGAAGGCTATCGTTGGTTATAAAAAGACTGCAGAATATTTTGTTAGGATTTTGTGGAGGCTTCGAGATATTTAGGTATTTTAATGAAAGTTTGCTCATAAGATTCAATTGCCGGTTTTTATAACTAGCTCATATATATGATATGAATTACACATAATACCGAAATTGCCCTAATTTTGTTCAGTATTCTACTTTTTACGCTAAAAGGCATAAACTATATCTCTAAAACTCTATCTACGCAAAAAGAAGCGAGGGTGAAAGTTTTCCAATATTTTATATTACAGCTTCGACAATAATCCGAGGGTTGGAGATACTTAAAGTTTCTATGTGACAGACAATTTAGCTAACATTTTACAAAATGCTGTTACTAACTTAAAGAATATCAAGAATATTAAAAAATTCATACATATATATACATACATTTTCCATCGGGATTCGAACTCGTAAGGGACAAACAATTCGAGCTTCAAAGGCAGGTTCACTACTAACTAGGCTCGACGTCGGGTATCAACATTATAGCAAAAGCATTTAAATTATCAAAGCGAAATGCTGTACCTAAATATTTATATAAATATTATAGTATAGCTACGAGCTACGTGGCTTGCTACGCAATTACTGCATGTTCGTAGCTCGAAGTAAACTTTTGCAATCATTACCGCATGATTCCATGATATCCTGTTAATAAATATAAATAGCGATTTGAAAAGGGTATATTTTAAAAATTTCATAAACAATGTGTATTTTAAAAATAATTCTTTTTTGTACACTTTACGCAAAAACATAAAATATATGTCTTATATTCTTGGTTTCCCATTTAGAATATATTTTTATTTGGAGACATTTTTCTTGTAATATGTAGATGAAAACACTGAAAGGATTCGACTTTATAGAGATATAGGCCGCTGTAATATTGCAATGAGTGCCAATACTGCTTTATAACCTAAAACACAAACTGAAAATCTTCGCCCGCTCCAATTTTTCTTGATGAATATTTGAGAGAAGACTTAGTCCAGCTGTAAACATTTTAATAAAAAACCAATTAGTACTAATTCCTTTCAAATTAACAAAAATCCTTCATAGAAATAGACACTGAATATAAAAAAAACTGAAATTATATCTTATAGCAATACGTACATATTATAAGTTATTTTTTATTTATTTATTTATTGCCAATGTACACTATCTTTACAGGAAAACTCTAACGCGATAGCTTAATCCCCATATTATTAAAGTATTAATAATATTATATAATTATGTTACAACAAATGTATCTTAGTTAAAAGTTTTGTAGCATATAAACCACATTGCTATCTTTGTGAGATCACTCAGAGTGCAAAAAAACAGATCAAGCTTTTCGGCTATGAGGTTAAGGGTGCGGAGCGCGCGCGTCAACGGCGCCTCCGTGAGTAGGTTGGTGCGCTCAGCAGTGGCAGCCGGCGTCTTCGTTCCTCATACCTATTCGACACACACAGTCTCATCTGCGCCAATACATCCGCGTTGCTAACCTATCCACTAAATACTTTGAAAATGTATAATATTAGCGTTAGTTCCCTCCTAGCTCTAAGCTTATTATAACCTACCATTCCCAGGATTAAAAAGCGTTGGGTACATTAATGGGTAATATTACCCATATTACCCATTAATATACCCAACACTTTTTATCCACCCCATACAACCCCATATATAGGTACATAACAAATTTGTTCTGCACCCTCTCCTGATTTATATCATTGGTTGGGACGGAACAACACAAACAGATGGACACAAGGACGGCGACAGGCTCGACATCTGTCATGTTGCCCAAAAAATGTTTCCGGTGAACGGCAGGTTAAAAGAACTTAATTGAGATTTCTGCCTACCCTAGTGTTGGGAATGGCGTGAAGATATTTTTATTAGAAAATGAATAACGTAACTTACTTAATGACCTCAAAATGCAGAACATTGTTTGTTAACTTGTATTTATGAGTGTAATGCTCGTCATTGTTATAACGACAAAAAGATTCGCACCTAATCTACCCTCACTAAAAATTCCTATATCATGTTCGTAATTATTAATGTAAACTATCTGGTTTATAATAAGTAAACTGCTAATTAATGTTATCTGTATGGACGAACTCCATTGTACAAAAAAAGCCACTAGGTTTTATAGTACAGTGTATTGTTGTTTTCATTTGTAATTTGTTTTTTTTTTCTGAATATAAATAAATAAAAAAGTGTTGATGAAATCCCAGAGAAAAATCTAGTTTAAAATAAGTTAACATTCAGGTAAGCGCATACCTTTGCGGGGTGGTATTTCTATTTCCGCGCTGAGCGCAACGTGTTTTACATGGTTCATTGGTCTACTTCGGCTGCGGTTGACACAAAGCTTTTCTAATGTACCGAACTTTAATGTTTCATTTAACTCGCTTTATATTAGAGCAGCATATTTAACAATATTTAAATGTTGCTTTTATTAATGTAAGTTACAGTAGATTATAAATCATTATATGTAACTAATGTATTTCGTTTTACAATAATTATGTTTCGTACGCATCTTTGACAAAATCAGTTTTCATGGTACAGTGATTTTTTTAGATATTTAATTTTCTAGTAACTTGATTTCTTGCTAGTAACACGATCTTCATGTTCATACATTCCAATGGTTGCAAGAAAATGATTTATCTGATAGTAGGATATTTATTTGGTGCAGTAAATGACACAAGTCGAAGTGCTATTCATAACGATGTAAAGCTATTTTCCACGAAGGATTTACTGTGACTTATTTATACCACACACTGCAACTGTTTGGCGGAATTTTGTGAATAGTACTTTTACCTGCATGTAGGTTTAAACTGTATTTAAACTTATTTCACATTAGGCTTTTTATTGATGGTAATAAAATTTAAATTTATAATTTAAATTTGGAAGAAATTTGAGTAGAGTATATAGTCAATAGAAATTTTGTTATATAGAAAAGCTATTCTTTTTATACGTAAATTATACATATTTGATTGTAATAATTTTAATGATTATAATGATGCTAATCCAGTTGTCGAAATTGTTAAAGATGATTCATAAAAGAATATTAAATGTATTGTAATGTTTCTAATAATAAATAAACTACAATTCATTAATAAAATACAACACCGCTATAGAGCCATTGGAGATGAGTAGAGTTTTTTCTAATATACAGGGTTTTTTCATTTGCACATTGAACCCTAGAATTAAGTCAATGGTAGTTGAGCTTTTGTTGGTAAATTATGATTTATGGTATAGAAGTAAACGCTGAGATTCATCACTCATTTGTTGGCTTTCACCTAATTTTATGGTTTTGCCAAAAAACACTACCACATATTACTTTAGGGTTGTTAATTAATGTAGTTTTTAAATATAATGCTTACTTAACTTGTTTACTTTAAATTAAATAAATATATACATGGGGACAACATCTCATACATTACTATTATTTCAAAGTTAGTAGCTAAAGCATTTTTGTTATGGAATATAGAAATCAGAAACAAGGAATATACCACAAACACCCAGAGCCGAGAAATATTGTATTTTTCTAGAGTATTTCTAGAAGTACTCCTCAAAATTGACTCATCCGGGGATAGAACTTGGGACCTCGTCACTATTTTAATATAATTCTTTTAAACAATCACATACTACATTCACTCTCAAGGAAGAATTCTCTGGGTCTTGATGAATATATGTGAGTATATGTATCTGCATAATAAATACTTAAAAATAGATACCTAAAAACTATTTACTTCATCATTGTTATTCCTCCTCTTCTCCCATCTTAACATAACTGGGATTGAACACGAAATTGTTACAAATGATCGAAAAATAGATTACGGACATGACATCGGCATAAACGAAATCGTTTAAGTGTTAAATATTATCCGACTCGTCGTTGACAGAAAAGTAAATATAGTAGATATTAACGTTTTAATCCCCGAAACGCGTAGAACACGAGCTTATGTAATAGATATTTGTTGACAAAAGTTTAATATTTATTAAACAATTACTGAATGTGTTTTAAAGCAAATATGCAATTCATTTGCTATTCAAAAATAAAAATTATCATATAAACAAGTAAAAAGTATTATTATAATAATAACTGAAATATTATAATCAGTATTTTTAAAATTTCATGTTGTTAATGAAATATATTAATTGTAGCGTCAATAGCTTAATAGTTTAGGTTGGGGACTGCGAAACACGATATTGAAGGTTCGATCCCTAGAAACAACTATTTTCGTGAAGCGCCCCAGATACAAACATTGTAACTATTTTGGAGTAGTTAACAGTAATATCAATAATTTTATTAACACTGTTAGTGTTTTTTATTTAAAAAGAAATAAACAGAAAGATATACGTTAACGTTTAATGTTTTATATAGAGTCACGATAGCCGAGAGGTTGGGTGGTCGGAATTTCGAGTCAATAGACCCGAGTTCGATCCCCAGTAGGTAGGCTCGTACCAATGGGTTAAACTCGACATAAAGACGGCGACGGGCTCACCACCTGTCATATGGTCCCGAAAATATCATCCGACATTATCTTGAAGTGAATACAGATGCCAATGTTCATTCAACACTTAGAAACATAGAACTTGGGTAAGGACAGGGGCATGGGCCAACGTTTCTTAATGAAAAACAGAGACATAAGGGATTTTAAAAAAAGGTAAGTGGGTAGGTCTCTAGCAATAATTAAATAATGAGGCCTTCTAAGCTTCTATACAAGTACCTTTTGAAAGTCTACAATACTAGTGATAAGCAAATGGTACGAGGAGAAGCTGCATTCAATTATTTTTAGTAGTCTTTGATGGAGATCTCATATTTGTATTTATATTACCTAAGACATTCATGTGAATTATGTAGTGAAAACTTAGTCTAAATCAAATACGTAAGATGAGCAATTTAATAATTTTTAGGTAAGAAACTAATCATAAAAAATTAAAAATGCTGCCGCCGTGCATCATCCTATTCCGTTTTCAAACGCTACCCGCTTACTTTAAATCTTTTAATCGATTTAAAAGTATAGTTTACATAACCCATAATGTTTTTATGGCTTATGTAAACTATACTTTTTAATCATGTAATATAAGGCAGATTTAATCTATATTACAATATCAAGATTAATAACGCAATTGAATAAAACTTGATAATGAATAGGAGAAAATATCTTTATAAATCGCGTAATTTTTAGAACATAACTAACTAAATTAAAAGTACAGTTTTAGGAGATAGATATTTGCTCTCAATAAGAAGTGGAAGAATCTGAAGTCCGAGCAACCATTGACTCATGGTACGTATGGATGTCTTGGATTGGATGTACAGTGTACCATGATACTCCCATTCTTTTCGTGATTTTCCAAGAATCGGAAAAGGGAAAAGCCCGTAAGTCGGAAAAAGGGAAAATGCAATTAGATACAGATATCGTGATAATAATTTCAAAAAATACCAAATCTAAATAAAATAAACCGGTGATAAATAGCAGCGTGTAAGGTGCATTTTGTCTGGAACTGTAAACGCTAATCCGCTTGCCAGGCGTTTTGATTAAAGCAACCCCTCCTGTACAAGAGTTCTGCAGTGGATTTTACAGGCCATTATGAGGATGATGATGATTATAATTCTCGCATAGCGACACTAAATAAAACATTTTATGAAACAGATACCCAGTATCTATATCTAATAAAATTCAAACTGCTAAACAAATAAAACTTTACAGTCGAAAATATTTTATGCTCAGACAATTTTAGTGTCGGAAGAATGTAATGCATAACTTTATTTCAAACATCTTTCTTGTCTTTATTCGCAACTACGTAAAATAATGTGTGAAAAAATCTTGTCAACCAACCATGTGCTTGGTATCAGATGGTCTGTGGTGGAAGTCCATTTATTTGAATACATAGACATTGTACTTAGCAAGGTAAAAAACAATTAATTTGATTATTATTTTTACGTCAGAATATTTACTAATAGAATTGATTTGACTAAGAAAATATAAATAAACCTTACTTCTAGACGCTGACTTCATTAGATTCAATAGCCTTTGCGCGAGAACAGAGTCAGTATAATATATTCAAGTATTTAAATATATATATTTACTTAGATAAATATTTATAAATACATATAAACGTCCATGACTCGAGCTACAAACATTGATATTCATGACACAAATGTTTGAAGGCAGGGTACTACCAACTTGGCTATCAGATCATTTACGCTGCAGAAATTCAAAAACCTAAAAAGCTTTAATATAGGAAATGGTAGGATCCTACGATCGGCGTGGAATACCACTGCATGACTAATACAAGAAACTTCAAATTTCTCTGTAGATCTGAATAAATATTAATAAATAATTAAAAATGTAAGGTGTTAACTATGAGTTACACGATAGCCGAGTGGTTGGGTGGTCGGAATTTCGAGTCAAAAGAACCGAGTTCTATCCCCAGGTGACAGGCTCGTAACAATGGATTTTTCAAAACTTATGTGTGAATTAAAAAAATATATTTGATAGAAGATGGGTCAAAGGGACTGAATTGTCTAGCCTAGACCTCTGTCTACCCCTGTATTGGGACTGGCGTGAAGATATTTATTTATTATTATTTTAAATTCCTTCTGAAGCAATAGTATTCTAAACATAAAATATTTTCGGCATAAAATTTTATCTGTTTTATTTTATTACGAACAGGTACTTTGCGTTGCGCCAGTAAAAGTGACGCGTTTTGTTGTTGCGAATGAGAATTGTCTGGATGAAGAAAAAAATCTAGTCTAGATAATTAAGCCCCTTTGACCCACTTTCCACCGAAGATATTGTCGGGACAACGTGACAGGTGGTGAGCCCGACGCCGTCTTTATGTCCAAGTCAACGATATAATTCGTACATAATTTTTTGAAAAACCCTCGTAGTAGTCTCGTACCTATACGAGCCTGCCACTTGGGGATCGAACTCTTGACTCGAAATTCCGACCACCCAACCACTCGGCTATTTTTAACCAGCATTACTGAAATTATATATTATACAAAAAAAAAGAAAAATAACGTAAGTGTTAATATTGATATGTTGTCCAGACAGAAATAAATACATCCACAACGGCCTGTAAAAGTCCTTTGCATGACATAGGCCTCCCTCGTGAGAAGGATTTCGCAACTGCTAATGGTCACCGGTTTAGCCACCGACCAATATCCCATCTGTTAGTTGCCTGTACGTTTAGGCTGTTTCTTTTAAGATATCTTTTATCACAAACATATAACACCTAACTGGCACATGCTTATACCGTTACCACATGATGACGAGTCTAAATTAAGCTTTTTTTTCATGTAGAATTTTCTGTTAATATGTTACTGCAAGCGATATTTTAATTGTATTTCAGTTTATTTATAGAGTACTAGCGGCCCCTTAAAGTTTGACTCGCCGTTTAACATAAAAGAAATCGTTTCATTTATAAATGTCTATACTGGAAACTGTAACGCAAATGACAACGTTACGGATAAAATTGATACTTTGTTAAAGTACAAACATTCAATAGTATCCGATGAACAATACGTGAACGAACATAGAAACCTTTATTTTAACATTTGATTAAAGTTGGTTATTTTTTGTAGTACAATTTCTATGTTCTAGTATTTTGCTCTAGTATTTATCCACGGTTATTATATACTTACACTGTAGCCACACGGAACATGATATTGAGATAAGCACGTTTCAATTAAAGTTATAAGATTCTGAGATGGCATTATACAAATATCGATTTTGTGATATACCTAAGTAAGTAATATCACCTCGTTTAAAGTAATAGCATAATGAGAAGTTAAAATATTTAACTATGTCTCTTTTTCCTGAGACAAATAATATTCAAATTCTTGTTTACTTATGTTTGAAGTTAAATGGGGTAAAGGCTGCGTAATCGAGGCTAGAGGTGAATTGTTTCAAGAGAGAATACTATTTTAATTTCGCGCAACAACATTAAAATGTAAACCATCCCCGCCCGGGGGAAATCAGATAGTGGTGCGGTTGACGCGGCGCGCTGGCGGACGGTTGAGAACTTTGTACTTATGTTGTAATGATTTATTTTAAGAATGGTTTATAATGAATAACACATTCAAAATGAGTTTAATTATAAATCTTTGTCTCAAATAAAATGTATTTCGGATTTTATCACAATTTCTAAAATTACATTTTTAGAGTTAAAAACTAAGTATAGTTTTTAACAAACTATTTTTACTTCCCGATATTTCGGATGCTTATATCCCGTGGTCACAGGAGGACCGAGGTCTTGAACGTCCCGAAGTCATTGCTTCCTTTGGCTACCTTCATCTTTTGTTTATTAATTTGGGATCCGGTTTACGCAGAACGCACTCACTGTATCTTGAGGTCTTGCAGTAATTTGCTTGGTCTAGGACTTAATTTTATTTATGACTGGATCCCAATCAGGTGGTAGTATCCAACCATCTTATCTATTGAAATTGGGATATTTTATTAAATTCAATAGCCTCACGTATCATCCTGGGAAAGAATTGGTGTTCTTTTGCCTGGATATGTGGCTTGTCGAAACTGATATAATAAAATCTGGTTAGGCCGATCTAAAATTTGGTCACAGACTGCAGACTGCAGTCTATGTTTTACACAAGCTAAGTGTTCTTTGACGCGAGTTTTGATAGATCTTTTAGTTTGTACTATGTAAGAGAGACCACATTCACATTCAAGCTAGTACACTCCTGCATCTTCCAGATGAATATTACAATTGACAGTTGGTAAGAAGTGACCAATCTTTCTCGGAGGCTTGTAAAATGTTTTGATGGAAGCTCGTTTTAAGATACAGCCAATCTTGTCAGTGACTGCTCTCATGTATGGCAGCTGAGCAGGCACAGGCTCGACCGTGGCCGTCTTCATTCAGTCACTTTGACGTAGGCGCAGAACCCGTGGCTTTTTGTCGTGCAGAACTTGCTTGAAGTGCTGAAGCTCGGCGGCCAAGGATTTACTGTCACTGATGCTCTCTGAAACAAAGATTTACCTACGGTAGATAGCTGCGATGGATGATGGTGAGATTCACTTTTTATGTAAAGATTGGTATAGGTTTTTTTCTATATTCAAGATAAAATATAAACGCGATAAAATCATTCAGTCAACAGTCAAGGCACTAATTTAAAAAGAGACTAACCCATGTTCGATCCTTGTCCTGCATATATAAATATATTTATCAAAACAGTAAAAAAATTAAGATGAAATATTGAAAAATATATTTTGAAGATGTTGAAGTCCACCAACTTGCACGGTATATGGCATGTGACATGGCGGGCGTTCCCTTGATCCAATCTCTATCAAATATTGTTTGAGAGAAGGCCTTCGCTTAGGTTCCTATACTCTAATAACCAATCCACTAAGGAAGTGTGGCGATTACACTGAATCCTCCCTAAAAAGAGAAAATTGTTTTCTGCAGTTTTAACAAGAGTTTAGTTTAGTTGTTAAGTGAATTGGTACGTGCGTAGTAGAGTGCAATATTTATCTATTAATATAAAGCAAAGTAATATCAATAGTGATATAAATACAAAGAAAAGTGATAACCCTGCAAGTTAAATGCAGTGGAAATGCGAGCTCTCAGTAAAAGGTGCGGCGTTACTTCAGCCAACCGATCTTATCACTAAAATGGATAAGGACGTGTTTCGATGGTTTGGGCATGTTGAACGAATTAGTGAAGACCGTATGGTAAAGGGAACATATAGCGCGTAAGTTAACATTAAAATGGGTCAAGGTTAGGTGAGAAAATCAGTCGATCGCCATTTGAGCAAATTGCTTGAAGAGAGGAGTCAAAAGTATTCTATACGTAGACGAGTGAGTCTGAAAATAATTATAAATTTGAGTAAACAGAAGGAGTATCTAGGGATAGTGACATTTGGCGATCTGTTCTCTCTGGCTAACCCCTTAAGTGACTGCGTGAGAATTTTTATGTATCTACACGATAACTATTATTTGCAATAAATAATAGTTTGGTGTTGAATTTTTCATAAGCTCGCTTGGTATTGAAAATGTCCTGAGGAAAAATAAATGTCTGAGAAATGTTACATAATGAACCGCTTTGAAAGTCCACTGCAAGACAAAGACGTCTATATGGAGAATTTGCCTTATTGTACTAGAAACCTCGAGACTTAGATTCAGCTGCCCATTATCGGCCTACTTTATTTGTGATTGACAAGCCTTTTTGTCTTAATCTTCTAGTATGACACCCACGGAAGAGAAGTTGGTAAATTCTTACGCCTACACAACACGGCTCAGAGAAAACTAGAGAAATTATATATTATCTCTAGAAAATGTTAAGTCGCTTGTTTGTCCACTATACAGTGGCTATTTTCAGAATGCTATTTTTCGTTATGCCAAGTCTTAAACGTTGGTCAAATAAAATTCCTGAACATTGAGAAAAAGATTTTGCATTTTTGTTGAGTCCTTCTTGGTTTTTAATTCAGCGCAATTCCAAAAATCATTATGTTCAACAGGTAGGACAACATCACAGTAGAACCCATCGGTGGTCTGGAAATAACAGTTTATGAGACATTCAAAATGAGCAAAATAGAAATGATTAAAATAATATCACTGAATAGACTAAAATATTGCAAACAAACAAGACTATGTATTGCAGCCCGAGGGAAATCACATTGCAGTATCTATTATAAGTAGTCATAGTTATCGTGAAACTTTTCGAACCAAACTGACGGAACTATAAACTAAGTCAATGAACTGAACGTAATTTGTATAGAATCTGAATCTCTATAGAAGGAGAGTATTTTCGAGATTATCTGTATATGTTTGTGTACACGACGATAACAATTTACTTTTTTATTTAGTTTTAAGGGTCATAAAACAATAATACATTGCATAGTACTAATTAAAAACAGAATAGTAACAATTTATGTTAACATACTATGATAATGGATTTTCATTAGTGTAGCATATTTTTATTTCGATATCGTGTACATACATACATAAATAACGCCCTGTAATAGTACACTGCTGGGGGCCGCTTCCGTGGAAGGCTTTGCTATAATCGTCACGCTCGGCATGCGGATTGGCGATCGCAGTAACAGACATCTTGCACCTTAGACGCTGCAGCCCATCACCGGTCTGCTTATTTTGTTTTGGTATTTTTTGAGATGGTTACTTCACCATCTGTCGGTATCCATTGATATTGTCAAAGCTTTCTTTTATTTGCCTCTTACGACATCCACGATGTCACGAGAGCCGAGTAGTTGGGTGGCCGGAATTACGAGTTACGAGATCTGAGTTCGATCCCCAGGTGGCAGGCTTATACCAATGAATAATTCAAAAACTTATGTTCGAATTATGTCTTTGACTTGGACATAAAGACGGCGACGGGCACACCAACTGTGACGTTGTCCCGAAAATAACTTCGGTGGAAGGTAGGTCAAAGGGACTTAATTGTCTAGACTAGACCTCTGTCTAACCCTATGTTGAGAATTGCGTGAAGATATATATTCTTTATTGTACACAAAATAAGATGAAAACAAGTACAAGGAACATAAAGGTAGTACAAGAGGCGGTCTTATTACTTAAAAGCAATTTCTTCCAGACAACCTTGCTATAGAAGCGGATGAAGAAATAACGAAGAAAAGCATGATGGTGTACCGCCATTATTTAAAATAGATTACTAAATGATGATACCCGTAATAAAAGGTTTTTTTATGGACAAAGAAATAACGAGATGGTGAAAATAAAGGGAATAAAACTAAAACAGACGGAAATGGCGTTAGGTTTCTAGATAATAGGAATTAAGAAGTTTTTTGAATAAAGGAAGAGATGGCGCACGTCGAATATGTAAGGGTAAAGAGTTCCACAAGCGGGCAGCGGTAACAGTAAAAGATTTATTATAAAAGGAAGAGGAGTGTAGAGGGAAAGATTAACAGCGGAGCGAAGAAACCGATCATAGGAAAGGGACATAAACTCAAACCGATCTTTTAAGTATTGGGTAGAGTATGGATTAAACAGCACGGAGAATAAAGCAGAAAGGAGGTGCGAATTCCTGCGAAGGCGGATTGGCAGCCACTTGAGCTTCTTGCGAAATTCAGATATGTGGTCGAGATAGCAAATATGTCGAGATAGCAAATATCAGCATAGTCAAGGATGGGCAAAAGTGAGGACTGAGCAAGCACAACTGTAGTGGGCAACGGTAGGAAGTTACGTAGTCGTCGTAAAGAACTCAGTGTTATTTTACGACTAACTTCGTTAATTTGAGGAGTCCATGTCAAACAGGAGTCAAATATAACACCCAAATTCTTAAGTTTTTTGCTATAGGGGATATGAGTACCATTGAGAAAAATTTGCGGAATATTACACCAATCAATTTTACTAATAATTCTTGAACTTCAAACAATTATTGACTGAATTTTCGTGAGATTGATGCAAAAATTATAAGATTTGCTCCACTTCAAAATACAAGTAAAGTCAGCATTTATCGATTCAATTGCTGTTGGCAGGTCTTCCAGTGAAGATTTTTTATAAATTTGGAGATCGTCTGCATACAAGTGGTAAGAAGAAGATGTGTGATTGCATAATTGCTTAATTGCTTAATTGCTATTAATGAAAATAGCAAAAAGGAGCGGAGACAACACGCCACCTTATACATCAAGGACACAAACACTAAGTCAAGAAGTGAAGAAGTACAGTTTGTCGGTACGGTCGTAACGAATAAGATGAAAGTGTGGAAGCGAGTAGGAAGTTGAAGGAATACAAGTACAGTAGTATACAGTCAACTGTAGGAAAAGGGCTGTAAAAAACACCAAGAAGCATTTGAATATGTGAAAGAAGAACTTCAATGAAGAGGAATTCTGCATTGCCTCCAGACTGCGGCGAATTTGATAAGCAAATGATTGAGTAAGGTATATGGGATCGAAGGAAAATAGCTACACCACCACCGCTCCGATCAGTTCGGTAGTTACGAATAAGGTAAAAGTGAGGAAGCGAGTAGGAAGTTGAAAGAATACAAGGTTTTAACCATTATTCCGAAACAAGCACAGCGTGTACGTTTTTGCTATTAAACTCGACAACAAATCGGGGTAATCTGTAGGAATACTTTGAGCATTTATGTGAATAATGTTAAAGTTTTTATTAACGTCTGCAAAACAAATTGTCCAAAGTGATATTTAAAGGAGGAATGCCTTCGAAACTATTATTGCTGCTCGACCCAATAGAAGTAGAATCAGAAGATAAGGAGTCATAATGGCTAGCATCACTATCTAGTAACATCATTATTTAAAACTAAAACTATAACAAGATATTTATTTGATTAAATTAAAGAGAAAAAAGAGAGAGCGTCGCCAGGGTTCGGCGAAGGTCGCGGGTTCGACTCCCGCCCGCGACAGTTGAAATTTTAACTTGTTTCTCTATAATTTAATCACATAAAAGTTCAGCATAAATATGCTTTAACATTCAATAAAAGTTCATAATAAAGATATTTTTTTTTATTTTTACGACATATACAAGAAGATAGGTGGTGGCATATTCTTAAGCCGATACCACCACCGTCGACACTGTATATGACGAATGACTCTACCTCCGCCCTTCTTGACGTATGAGGCGGCGAAGGCTACAGTCTTAAGAAAAGAGATTAGCTGCCGACTGTTGACGGAATACCAAATAAAATAAAATATAAATATATAATTGAGTAGAGCGATGATGGGGCGAGGTGTCTGATACTACAATGGGATATTCTTTCCGATCCTTCTGCCGAGGTAAATATGTCAGAATTCACTTACGCGAGGGGCCAGATAGATTTTATTATTATTATTATTAATTAATTAATATCTTCACGCAATTCCAAATACAGGGGTAGACAGAGGTCTAGTCTAGACAATTAAGTCCCTTCGACCCACCTTCCACCTAAGATATTTTATTATAATTTATAAAAAACGTCCCTATAGCCGAGTGGTTGGATAATCGAAATCGAATTCAAGCAAAAAGAAACGAGTTCGATCCTCAGGTAGAAAGCTCGTACCAATAGGTTTATTCAAAAACAAAAAGTAAAAATTATGTCGTTGGCTTGGAGATTAAAACGGCGACAGGCTCACCACCTGTCATGTTGCCCCAAAACATGTCTTCGGTGATCTGTGCTTCGAAAGTTCTTGATAATTTAGACCCCAGTGTTAGAAATGGCTTGAGGATATTTTATTTTTATTACAATACAGCAATTAGTTAACATGTCTTCGGTAATCTGTACGTCGAAATTTCTTAATAATTTAGACCCCAGTGTTAGAAATGGCTTGAGGATATTTTATTTTTATTACAATACAGCAATTAGTTAACATGTCTTCAGTAACTGGCCGGCTGAATTTCCTCATTCCATATAAGTTATAACGAGCTGCAGTGAGTATCGGATGAGAAATTCAGTGGAATTCAAATATGTCAGAATTTCTTACGCGAGAGGTCTGATAGATTTTATTAATATTTAAACGTCCCGATAGCTGAGTAGTTGGATAATCGAAATCGAATTCGAGCAAAAAGAAACGAGTTCGATCCTCAGGTAGAAAGCTCGTACCAATAGGTTTTTTTCAAAAACAAAAAGTACAAATTATGTGGGTGGTTGGGTGGTCAGAATTTCGAGTCAAGAGACCCGAGTTCGATCCCCAGGCGGCAGTACCAATGAGTTTTTCAAAACTTATGTACGAATTACATCGTTGGCTTGGAGATTAAAACGGCGACAGGCTCACCACCTGTCATGTTGCCCCAAAACATGTCTTCAGTAACTGCCCGGCTGAATTACCTCATGCCATATAAGTTATAACGAGCTGCAGTGAGTATCGGATGAGAAATTCAGTGGAATTCAAATATGTCAGAATTCACTTACGCGAGAGGCCAGATATATTTTATTATAATTTATAAAAAACGTCTCGATAGCCGAGTGGTTGGATAATTGAAATCGAATTCGAGCAAAAAGAAACGAAGTCGATCCTCAGCTAGAAAGCTTGTACCAGTAGGTTTTTACAAAAACAAAAATTACGAATTTTGTCGTTGGCTTGAATAGTAAAACGGCGACAGGCTCACCACCTATCACGTTGTCCCAAAAAATGTCTTCGGTAATCTGTACGTCGAAATTTCTTAATTATCTAGACCTCAGTGTTAGACATGGCTTGAGGATATTTTATTTTTATTATAATACAGTAATTAGGTAATATGTCTTCAGTAACTGGCCGGCTGAATTAACTCATGCCACATAAGTTATAACGAGCTGCAGTGAGTATCGGATGAGAAATTCAGTGGAATTCAAATATGTCAGAATTTCTTACGCGAGAGGTCTGATAGATTTTATTAATATTTAAACGTCCCGATAGCTGAGTAGTTGGATAATCGAAATCGAATTCGAGCAAAAAGAAACGAGTTCGATCCTCAGGTAGAAAGCTCGTACCAATAGGTTTTTTTCAAAAACAAAAAGTACAAATTATGTGGGTGGTTGGGTGGTCAGAATTTCGAGTCAAGAGACCCGAGTTCGATCCCCAGGCGGCAGTACCAATGAGTTTTTCAAAAACTTATGTACGAATTACATCGTTGGCTTGGACATAAAGACGTCGACGAGCTCACCACCTGTCACGTTGTCCCGAAAATATCTTCGGTGGATGATGGGTCAAAGGGACTTAATTGTAGACTAGACCTCTGTCTACCCCTGTATTAGGAATTGCGTGAAGATATTTATTTATTTTATTTATTTTTACAAATTATGTCGTTGGCTTGGACATTAAAACGGCGATAGGCTCACCACCTGGCATGTTGTCCCAAAAATGTCTTCGGTGATCTGTGCGTGGAAAGTTCTTAAATATCTAGACCAAATGTTAGAAATGGCTTGAGAATATTTTATTTTTATTACAATACAGCAATTAGCTAACATGTCTTCAGTCACTGGCCGGCTGAATTAACTCATGCCACATAAGTTATAACGAGCTGCAGTGAGTATCGGATGAGAAATTCAGTGGAATTCAAATATGTCAGAATTTCTTACGCGAGAGGTCTGATAGATTTTATTAATATTTAAACGTCCCGATAGCTGAGTAGTTGGATAATCGAAATCGAATTCGATCAAAAGAAACGAGTTCGATCCTCAGGTAGAAAGCTCGTACCAATAGGTTTTTCTCAAAAACAAAAAGTACAAATTATGTGGGTGGTTGGGTGGTCAGAATTTCGAGTCAAGAGACCCGAGTTCGATCCCCAGGCGGCAGTACCAATGAGTTTTTCAAAACTTATGTACGAATTACATCGTTGGCTTGGACATATAGACGTCGACGAGCTCACCAGCTGTCACGTTGTCCCGAAAATATCTTCGGTGGATGATGGGTCAAAGGGACTTAATTGTAGACTAGACCTCTGTCTACCCCTGTATTAGGAATTGCGTGAAGATATTTATTTATTTTATTTATTTTTACAAATTATGTCGTTGGCTTGGACATTAAAACGGCGATAGGCTCACCACCTGGCATGTTGTCCCAAAAATGTCTTCGGTGATCTGTGCGTGGAAAGTTCTTAAATATCTAGACCAAATGTTAGAAATGGCTTGAGAATATTTTATTTTTATTACAATACAGCAATTAGCTAACATGTCTTCAGTCACTGGCCGGCTGAATTAACTCATGCCACATAAGTTATAACGAGCTGCAGTGAGTATTGGATGAGAAATTCAGTGGAAAATTGTCTTGAAATTGCTCGTTTAAAACTTTGGCGACCTCTTGAGGTCCAAAACTGTTGAAGCGCTATAATGCTACTTCGTCAAAAATTGTTTGCGTTTGATAAACCTTCATAATTACATACAAAAGTGATAACTCTCTTTAGTTAAGTTACTGGTATATTTTTACTTAGCTTCACGGAGTTCATAATAGTTAAAAGTACTTCTGTACGTTAATAGTATAAGGAACTATAGAATTTAATTGTTTTAGTCCATGCAATTAGTTCTAAAGGTTTGTAAAGTTAATTTTCAAAATTTTGAATAGTTATAGCGTCAATAGGAGAAAAACCCATCCATGATGTAATGGTTTAGGGTATGGACTGCAAAATATGACATCGCAGCATATGACTATTGTCGTGAACCTCTCCAGAAACAAGTATTTCAGCTAAGTTGCAGTGGTGTATAGTGTATAGGAATAGGTAATATGTTATTTAGTATTGCCATTATTCATTTTTTATCTGATTCGCCTATTTGCGTCCCTTAATTTTGTGAAAAAAAAATTATAAAATACATTTATATTTTATATATTTGGTATTTGAAAGGGACGCAGAAAGAACGAAGTGTGAAATATTGGTAATACAATTGTAAGTAAGTTGTACATTGTAAATACAATTTCATTCTTCACCATTAAGTCTTCACTCATTCGCTCAACGTGCCCAAACCGTCGAAGCATGCCCTTATCAATTTTTGTGACAAGGTCTTTCAAACCTGCCATATTGCGAATCTCTTCGTTTCGCTTTTGGTCGGCCATGGTAACGCCGTACATTTTATGAAGAGATCACATCTCCACTGCATTCAACCTGCTTTAATGCTTCTTCTGGCATACCCTGGTTTCGCTGCCATATAACAAAATCGGTACCAACACTGCGTTATGTATTGCAAGGCGTGAGCTTTTCACTACGCCTTGCCTTTTGACTAACGCAGTCAGGGCACCATTCGCTTTGTTCCCGGCAGCGACACGCCTGTCCACATCTAAATCACATCTTCCATTCCGGCTAAACGCACTCCCCAAGTATACAGTAAAATGGATGTACAAATTTAGCATTCAAAGCAAGATGGAGATATTTCTAATAGTCAAATGAGAAACTATTCACATTATAATGTAAAATAAGAAGAAAAGGAAAGAAATGCTGTAAAAGCATGAATTTTGAACTGAACTGAATTTTACTAGTTTCTGAATTTTATATTTTATGCAAACATTTTAGATATCTTTATTTAGAAAGAAGTTTGACTTCGTTACTGTGTTTTTTTTTTATAGAAGAGGCAGACAAACGAGCAGGCGGCTCACGTGATGATAAGTGATTACCGCCGCCCATGAACACCCGCAATACCAGAGGCATAGCAGATGCGTTGCCGGCCTTAGAGTGCCCCCCCCCCCCCAAATTGGGGGAGGGGAGGGGGTTGTAGACCTCCGGTTACCTGCACTCACCAGACGAAAGGCAGAAGTTTGTTTACAGATGCAGCGACTTTAAATTGTTTACACTTTCTAAGAAGTGCAAAGTTATGTTGAAAGAACCAGGAGTTGTTCTGAAACAAAGAAAGAATCTTGCTTGTATATATTATCATTTCATTAAAACCATGATGTTACAGCTACACATCATCAAGGTGAAAAAATATACTCAATAAAATGTATACCGGGAATTATAGTTGTACCTTTACACTTCATGAACAAATTGACAAACGGACATGCTAATGAACTCAGGCGTTACTTTCAGGAATTTTTATTGTTACTGAGGTGTGAGTATAAAATACAAAATAATCTCTATAAAATCACACGTGTCGGCTAAGTAAAACTCATCATTCTTTTTTATTGTCGCAACTCAGATTATATTACTCTCAGTTGAGTATATTACTCTCTGAGGTATTCCTCATAAGAAATCTAATGGCGAGCTTCACAATCAAGCTTGTATATGAATTTCTGGATTGAAATCACTTATCTGCCTATGTAATTTGTTCTTTTCTTTTTTGTGTATTTCATTTATGGTAACTTTTAGTATAATACGTAGGATTTAAAGTAAAAAGATCGAATAAGATACGAACGGGCATCATTTATCTGTATTTGGATCTATCAGCTTATTCACACGTGAAAAATGTGTAATCTATAATCTTTACCCCATATTGTACCCCAATTAGAAGAGACAAGTTAGTAGAAGAAGAAACAAGTTTATTATACTCGCTTTATTTTTTCTATGTCATTTATCAGCAGGTACGTGCTAAAACAAATAAATATTAAAAAGAATAGCATTATAAAGCAAGCTTAACTAAATATATTTATTCCGGAAGAAATGTAATATCATGAAAAAATTATTTCATTGTTCATAAAGTAATCCTTACAAAATTAACTTCAAACATAATTAATGTCTTCGAGAAAAAAAAGGTTCAAAACACACGCTACGTTTATGTGCAGGCAGTTTACCTAGCAAACAGTTAAGTTTTTGTAGAAAAACAGATTCAAAACTTTACCCCCAATAGTGGGATTGTAAGTGGCCGGCATGGATTAGGATTTAAATCCACATTTCATCAGAGATAATTTTTTAACAAAGTGACAGATCGTTCGCCTTTCGCTACCTTAGTGTTCAAGTCCACTTTACAAATGTTTACAAATGTTTCGAAAAATCTCATTGGTGTCCTTACGCGTGGGGATCGAAGTCTAGTCAACTGGTCAGGTTTGGAGAGGTCACCCAAGTTACGGCTTTTAAGTAAATTTAATTCATTCCTGACAAAAACTTTTCATAATCAAAGTCGGAATTTCGAGTCGAGAGACCCGAGTTCGATCCCCAGGTGGCAGGTTCGTACCAGTGGGTTTTTCTAAAACTTATGCACAAATTACATTGTTGGCTTGGACATGAAAACGGCGACGGGCAGCCGGTCACGTTGTCCCGAAAATTATTTCGGAGAAAGGTGGGTCGAACGGACTTAATTATCTAGACTAGACCTCTGTCTACCCTTGCATTGAGAATTGAAAAAAAAAATTGGGAATTGCGTGAAGATATTTATATTTATTTTATGATATTTAAGATTTCTTCAACTTTGATTAGTGCTACCCGTAGAACAAAAATTATATTTTTTTACACACATACGTCACGGCGATGGGTTCACCACGCCGTTGCCCGCAAGATGCTTTGGTGAAAGATAGCTTGACAGGACTTAATTGCCAGGACTTCGGTCTACACCAGTATTGGCAAAATGTGTAAAGATATAAAAAATCCGGGAAAAGATAGCAAACGAGGGATTGGTTCACATGGTAAGTGATTTTAAACGGCCAGTTAGTCACAAACACATCTAGAACTGCAGAGCTAACCATTAAAACGGGAATTGAAAAAGTGTAAAGAGAAGAGGTAAAGGAGAGGGCGAGGAATGTAGGCCTCCGGTTATTTCATTCATCATAGAAACACAGAAGTACAAAATGCCTCTACCTCCAGTTATTTTAAAAGTTCAATGAAAGGCGGGATATGAACCTGCGTAGTACGTTGATCATTTTTTAAATCTCCAATGTAATAAAAATAAATAAGATTTATATTATGATTGGACGCATGCATAGTCTGTAAAATATGTTGTAAAGTTTCATTGTATTCACTCTGTATATATAGACTGAAATGTAGGCAGGTCAAATAATTATTCAGTCGATTTAATACAATTATTCGATCGAATTATGGATTTTCTTTTGGCATACTCAGTTTAGCCAACCGTGTTTCAAGAACTCCCTATTTGCGGTCTATTTCAGGTCCACTTACTCAGGTTACATTTTCATTAAAAGCATTGCCTTATAACATCATACGATAATATTATAACTTTGACCGAAGTGGAGCTATTATGTTCCTTTAATTAACTACTCAGCGTTTAAATAAGCAAGTTCAGACAAAATAAACGTCTCTGATAGTGCCGTTTGTTGACTTTTAACCTAGTTAACCTAGTACTGAATCATTGTCATAAATAATATATTGTATCAATTTTTATACCTATTGGACATAAGATTAACATGGAATCGGCATAATATTATATCACCGTCTGTCTTCCCGTGGTGTCATGTGTCATAAGAGGTGCCTAAGGGAAACGCCTTCAAATATGTTTAGCTACAAATGGTGGAATAACTCTTTCAAAATGTAGCAAACCAGTAACATGCATTAAAGATAGTTAATTTTTTAGGGTATAAACATTTAGAGTAACTTCAGCTATAACTAGCTGAAGTTACTCTAAATGTAACTTCCGGTCCATCATGTGATTACATATTAACATATGTAATCACATGATGGACCGGAAGCCAGCACGATATTCGCCTCTCTACATGAAGAACAGGTGGCATGTTAAGACAGCAAGTCCGATGTGGTCCTCAGTCCTCGTGAGGTAAAAAAAAAGAATTTGAACAGCTTGCACCTCAACCTTTAAGTTAGAGGTTGTTAGTTCAAAAGATATTGTGAGAATGTTTAACACTATTGAATGTAAGAAAACGGCGGATCTATGGGGAATGTCCGTAGAAGTAATCGCTTCTATAATAGATTTGATTGCACCTCATTTATCAATAATTTTTAATAGTAGTGTAGAGTCCGGTGTATTTCCTGATGTCATGAAGCATAATACCAGATATAAATAAAGTAATACCTTTATTTATATCTGGCAGTACTTCGGACCCCACTAACTTTAGACCTATTTCGGTGCTGCCAACACTTAGTAAAATTTTTGAAAAAACTTTACGTGCTCAACTGTTAAGATATTTTAATTTAAACAAACTATTACAGTGCCATAAGTTTGGCTTTACAAGGGGTTGCTCAACAACCGATGCTGGTGTTGAGCTAATTAAGCATATACGTGAGGCTTGGGTGAGATCACAGGATGCTTTGGATGTCTTTTGTGATCTCTCTAAGGCTTTTGATTGCGTTCATCATAAAACACTTGTCAGGAAATTACATTATTTGTTTTACAAAAGAGGGCCACACGAGCTGTATATTGTCTAAATTCCCGAGCATCTCTTAGAGAGTAATTTAAAAAAAAATAACATTTAACACTGGCCTCTCAATACATATAGGAACAAACACAAGCTAGTAACCGGTGTTACACCGGTTACTAGACTCCATAGAGTAAGTAACTCGTTTTAAGGGCGGTGTATATGCTTCTACAACAAAGTCCCAGTAAACGTGCAAAGCCTGTCTATTAACAGGTTTAAGAAATGTATTAAAGAAAAGCTTTATAGGAAGCGTTGTTATAATATAAATGAATATAATATTGACAGTAACCCTTGGGAATGAGGTGATCGCTCCCAAGCTATTTCTAGAAAATATCACATTACATTTGTATAATGCATTATATTGTAAAAAATATTGACCAACAAAGAGGATACCTACGGAGTTTCTTTTGCCTGTTTTGATATTATAGGACAATGGGATTAATAAGGATCAATGGGTTCCGGGTATAGATTCCATTCACTAAATCAGATGGCTATCGTTGGTTAAAAAAAGACTGCAGAATATTTTGTTAGGATTTTGTGGAGGCTTCGAGATATTTAGGTATTTTAATGAAAGTTTGCTCATAAGATTCAATTGCCGGTTTTTATAACTAGCTCATATATATGATATGAATTACACATAATAGCGAAATTGCCCTAATTTTGTTCAGTACTTTACTTTTTACGCTAAAAGGCATAAACTATATAAATATTCAATTTTGAAATAAGAAGAGACGCAAAAAGAAACGTAAGTTAAAGTTTTCCAATATTTTATATTACAGCTTCGAGAATAATCCGAGGGTTGGAGATACCTAAAGTTTTCATGTGACAGACAATTTAGCTAACATTTTACAAAACACTGTTACTAATTTTAAAGAATATCAAGAATATAATAGAATATCGTAAAGAGAACGATATTGAAGTAACATCAAAAGGGTATAATTCAAAAAGTGTGTAAAAACGTTTCATGTCTAATTTAGTTGAAAATTCTTTGTTCAAAATTTAAACACTAGGGCGAGCGCTATCTATGTTCAAACTAAAGCTTAAGTTTCGTCTCAGATGGATCACGTACGTCTAATAAAATAAGTCATCTCAGTAAGCTATATTGTGGCTTCCTTCTAATAAGCCCAGTGGAAGTGCAACAGCTAACTGGTTATTCATAACTGAATTATAATTTCTCCGAAGAAAGAGCGAAAATTTATGGACATATACCCGCACCTTCTATACAGTTTTTCCAAGAAATTAATTTTTTCCAAAAAAGAAAAAAATGTTTTCCAAGAATTGACTTTGACTTGCTACTAAATGACGGTCACAACTTAAATTTTACCACACTCTTTGGAACGTTCTCAGCAGATAACAAACTTTCATCTTTTACTTGCTAATTTTGACGGGATATTACCCGCATTCTTCAGTTTAAATAGTATTCTGCATCACATTTTGTTACTAAAATACATACCTCGCTTTCCGGTTGAAGATTGGTAATACTTAGCTTCGACATCATAAGTTAAATTTGTTTGCAACTTTATAAATAATAAAATAAATAAATATCTTCACGCAGTTCCCAATACAGGGGTAGACAGAGGTCTAGTCTAGACAATTAAGTCCCTTCGACCCACCTTCCACCGAAGATATTTTCGGGACAACGTAACAGGTGGTGAGCCAGTCGCCGTCTTAATATCCAAGCCAACGATATAATTCTTACATAAGTTTTTGAAAAACCCATTGGTACGAGCCTGCCCCCTGGGTATCGAACTTACCCCAAGTTCTCTCGACTCGAAATTCCGACCACCCAACCACTCGGCTATCGTGACTTTGATAAATGTCTACTGTGTTTGCAACTTTGATAAAAAATTGTTTAAAAAACTAATTGAAATGCTACCTGCATTTTCCTTGCGTTTTCATTGAAACTATTGTCTTTTTTATTTTTGCTATCGGCATTATGACAGCCACTATAAAGAGCGTTTAGTAAAATGTGTCGCTATTTGTTTGAGACTTTTAGTATATATAAGGTTTATAGTGAAAGCTATAAGGCTGTAATAGTGCTTTTAACATGCCAAACACATATATATATATATATATATATATATATATATATATATATATATATATATATATATATATATATATGTATATATATATATATATATATATATATATATATATATATATATATATATATATATATATATATATATATATATATATATATATATATATATATATATATATATATATATATATATATAATAACCGAGTGATGAAGATGAAGATTTATTAGTTTGCTAACTCAATGGCCTTAAAATGTAGAACATATTCGTGGGTTTTTCCAGTTAAAAGGATTTGTCATATATGCTGATACCTGTCACTGGTTTCTTTAATTTTGGTCTGGTATTTTTCTAAATAGTTAACTCACCGGCCAACCAAGGTTTTTCTCTCCGTCATCTCAATCCCGGGAAGAAAAATGGTGATATATTTTAAAACATATTAATACCACACGGCTAATTTTACGGCTTTGTTAAATATTATTAAAAACTTGTCTTGTATTTATAAGTGTAATGTTGATGAAATCTCAGAGAAAAATCTAGTTTAAAATAAGTTAACATTCAGGTAAGCGCATGCATACCTTTGCGGCGAGGTATTTCTATTCCGCACGGAGCGCAACTTTTTTCACATGGGTCATTGGTCTACTTCGGCTGCGGTTGACACAAACCTTTTCTAATACACCGACACTTTAAGCATTAAGTTTAATGTTTCGTTTAACTCGGTTTATATTAAAACAGAATATGTAACTGCATTTAAATATTGCTTTTCTTAACGTAAGTCCCAGCAGATTATAAATCTTACAAAACTTATGTATTTCGATTTACAATAATTATGTTTTGTGCACATTTTTGAAAAAAGAACACTTAGGGCACACTGAAATGACTTGCATTTGCGATATATTTTTAGATATTTAATTTTTGTATTGCTAAACGGGTTCAAGAATTTCAAATTATTTAATTTTCGATTACTGTGTACAACTTTGCACATTACATTCTTATACGTTTTTTCTTATTTTTATTTATTTATTTATTAATTTATGTACACACAAAAATAAAAAAGAAGAAATGTAATAAAAGGAAAACGTTTGTACAAAGGCACTTTCTTCATATAAGTGCGATTTTTTTTTGCGGTTCTGGGTATATAATTTTATCATAGTGCCCTTAGTAATACTAATGTCCTACTAAATTCACCATATCAACATCATAACCGCCTATCAGAAGTCCACTACTGAACATAGGCCTCTCTCAATGATTGTCACATAGAGCGGTCCGGTGCCATCTTCATCCATCAACTCCCCGCAATATGATGCAGGTTGTTGCTCCATTTACTTATATTATTAAAGTGAAAGTTTCCTTGCTTGGATATGGATATCTTTATTCAATCAATTGTTAACAAACTGCTCGAATAAGAGAAAGTGAAAGAGGACTTGCACTACGGAAGAAATACTCGGTGTCTATGTTTAGTGACTGTTGCGATATTTGATGTGATATTACGCATGCATGTAAGTCCTTTGGGTCGAAATTAATCGTAGAGGATCACAGATTCGACAGAGGAAAACTCAAGAAAAATCCAGTAACTGGAATTCTTATACGATCTCCATGTTCGTATATTCCAATGGATGCATGAAAATGATTTTACTGATAGAGAGATATTCATTCGGTGTAGTAAATCACACAAGTCGAAGCGCTATTCATAACGATGTAACGCTATATTCTACGAAGGATTTACGGCGACATATTTATACCACACACTGCAACTTTTTGGCGAAATTTTGTGAAAATACTATTGTGCGTAAGTACTTATTCTGATTTTGAGATTTGTCATAATCGCCACGTTTGACAAGCGGATTGGCTATCGTAGTACCAATATCGCAGTACCGTCGCACCTTATCAGCTGCTATCCGTCACCGGATTATCTTAATTAAATGAAGTATTTTTCGAGATGGTTATCCCGCCAAATGTGGAATGGGAAGTCTTTGCTATTCTCAAGACCTTACCTTTAGTTATCCCTTTTCTTCCTTTAGTCGCAAAATTTTACTCTGCAAGATTAATTAAGCTTGCAAGAATATTGAAGAATAATAATGGTTATAGAAATGAGTAAGAAAATCCTTTGAACTTGTCTATTTCGAACAAAAGAAAAAACAATTATTTTAATAGTTTCAAAGTACTTGGCCCGGCTTTGTCCAAAAATGTAGTGTAACATATTTAGTCAATGCAAGGGCTACTGTTCTTTCTTTATCTACCTTTAGTCATCCTGATTTTTGATTCTGCCTTTGTAAATATTCATATATCGTTTGAAAATACCCTGTGGTGTACTTCCATTTTTCTTTTCAACCACGAAAACCCGTAATAAAATATAGGGACAACATCACATACATTGTTCTGATTCCAAAGTAAGCATCTTAATCATGTTTATTATGGAATCAAAAACAAGGAAGGCTTCACAAACACCCAGACCCGAGAAATTGTAGAAAAACTTTTTCTACATTGACCCGATCAGGAATCGAACCCGGGACCTCAGCGCTGGAATGAAAACCGGTATGTACGCCACTCGTCCACGGAGATCCTCTATTAATAATTATTAATAAATTTAAGATAGATTTAAGCTTTTTTGCAAACTTAATTTTTTATTTAAAAATAAATATTTGGGAATTATACTTATGGTGAAATTCGCTCGTGTCATCACACCATACATAATAAATCGATACGGTTGAGTTTATCTACAAGTCACCCATCATAGTTTTCATCACATTACTAATAATACAATTTTACTTTTCTTTACTTTTTAATTAAGTTTCTCGCGAACTATAATGTAACTTATTTCCCCAGACTAAAGCGTATCAAGATAAACAACTTGTATTAACGCCTTTGGCCTCGAGAGATTTGGCAAGCCACAGATCCTCGCAAAAGAACATCAATTTCTACCTAAAATTACATGTGGTTCATTGTGATCTAATTTGTAGATAAGTGTAAGTGTAATAATAAATTAAAAAATATATAAATGTTCTCACAATCGTATAAAGTTCTCATTGTGTATACGTGCGAAGCCGAAAAGATGACCGCATGCCCGTCTACACCGCGTCGCAAACCACAACAGAGAGACAAGCACAAGGGACACCTGACAGATTACGTACACGTCACTTGGGCGGGCGCGCTACACTCGACGTTTTAGTGCTCGCTCTTGTAGTGTAAACATGTAACAAAATCAAAGTACAAACTAAGTAATAAAATCAATAATAGCTTGTCTTGTTAACTTATTCTACAATTTGTACATGATTATTATTACTTATTATTTACCAATTATTGTAGTCAGGATAGACGAAGAGGTGATGGAGGTGATCGAAATTCGAGTCAGGAGATCTGAGTTCGATTCTCAGGAGGTAGGCTCGTACCAATGAGTTTTTTCATAAACTGATGTACAACTTAAATCGTTGGCTTGAACATAAAGATGGCGACGGGCACCTATCACGTAGTCCCAGGCACCTGTAGCGTTGTACCAAAAATATCTTCGGTGGAAGGTGGGTCGAAAGGACTTTATGGTATAGACCTCTGTCTACCCCTGTATTGGGAATGGTGTCAAAATAGGTAAATTTTGTATTTTCGAAAACTGAATTTTTGAAGATAAAACTGAATCTAATAATTAAACCTGTTATCAGGTGTAACCGATTTCCATTTTTAAAACATTTTCCTTAGTCGCCGCTACGCCACCATCAAGAGAAAAAAGTGGGTGCTAAATACTGACACCTGATAGCAGCTTGTTACTCTGTGTTTTTAGTAAAAAATTCATTTGCATGTTATTGTATGATCATTGAGCTTTGAGTCCTTTATGAACACGTTCGCCCCAAGGCTATTACGATTCATTAACATCATTCCCGGCAAACATAACACCACTTCGTTCACATACATTAGTCTTTGTTACATTACTATCGCTCAGTTTAACATATTAAACATACATGTAGATATGATCATTATAATAACTTATGTCACGAAAACTAATGATATTACCCGTATATTAATTAATTATGAAAATTATGTTATATTTCAGTGTTGCGGCATGTTTTTATTACTTCCTTAAAAAAGTTATGCTGTGAAAAAATACCTTTAAATTTATATGTCCTTATTCGTTAGTTGATTGTTTTACTTTCTTCTCCACTCTTATTTTTCTATTATTTGATGCAAATTCGGGTGAGCTTATAATAAGCATATCTCGTGATAAGTTATGAGTGTGAATACATTCCGGATTTTATTTTTCTAATAATTTTCGGGCCTGTTTTTGTTTCTAGTCTTTGCAGAGTTATCAGTGCGCCCCTCTAACAAAACATTTAATATTAATAATTTTTTATCATTTTCCTATTTGAAGATCGACCGAAAAATGCATATGTTATATTTAAATATGCGTATAGTAATTATTAAAACTGAGACACTCATAGAATAATTGCAAGATTAATAAAAATTAATTTTACTTTATAAAGACTACCAGGAGTCCGAGTGGCCAGGGTCAGTATCAAAGCCTTCATTTATCCATTTCTTGCCATTTATTCATATTTTACCACGTGTATTGCAGAGTTATGAAAATTTCATTTTAACACATCTACGAAAATGCAACTACATAGACTAAACTTCAGCAATAAAATAGCGAGCGCACAAAGAATGCACTTGAGAAGTTTATTGGCAACAATTAAACGCGTTGCAAGCTTCGTAATGAAAACGGTCTATGAGCTAGGAATAGTCGAAAAGTGTTGTTGGATTTTTTTATAGCTATCGAGAACATATTTCTAGCCAACTAAACTAATATTATAAAAGCGAAATTAAGTCAGTACATATGTCTGTTTGTAATAATTTATCTTAACTACCTATAATTTACGTACCAAATTAGTAAACCTACAGCTTTATATTGTTAGTTTCGATGAAGTCGCACAAAATATTTACAAAAGGACTAAACACAACATAAAACAAGTAGGGTAAATTCGTAGGACGGGAGATGCAATTGGGCAAAATTTCGTACAAGGAGAAGGAAACTTTGGGACATTCAAAGAAGAGATGATCAATGGTTTCTTCGCCCAACCCACACTGACAGATAGAGCTATCCCTGATCCTTAGTTGAGCCAGGTGAACTGGCGAACAGGCATGACCAAATTTGAGGCGATTTCGCTTTATTATAAAATACTGTAAGGTGAAAACATATTTAAAACACATTTTGAAACATTATGCAATTTTATTTATTATTAAAGCATATTTATGCTGAACTTTTATGTTATTAAATTAAAGAGAAAAAGTTAAAATTTCAAGTGACACGGGCGGGATTCGAACTCATGACCTTTATTTAATATATATATATATATATATATATATATATATATATATATATATATATATATATATATATATATATATATATATATATATATATATATATATATATACATATATATATATATATATATACATATATATATATATATATATATATATATATATATATATATATAATATCATTAGATATCAATATTCTCATGTTACCAGAGAACATAGAACAAACATAGAACATACCAGAGAAAATAGAAGAACATTACAGATTCTCTTGTAACAAGAGAATATTGATATCTAATGATACTCGCATATTGTGCGACATAAATTAAAATTACCATAAACCAAAGTACCAAATGACAAGTCAAGTATAAACGTGACACGGCGACCAAATCCATGCCGCTAATTACACGATACGTTTGTAATTATATATCACTACTATGAGCCGTATCTTTTGTCAGTTGTCCATGTATGTACAAGAGACTGCCGTGGCAACGCTTATGAGATACAAAAATCTTATACACACATACATATCTTATACAGATATCTTACATGTTTAGTATATTTATTTTATCATTCATTTTGGCTAATTTTAAAAATCTACACTTTATTTTACGTTTAAAAAAATCGACTTCAAAATCTAAAAAGTATAAAATAACTTAACAGAGATTTAATATAATACACCTCTTATGTATTATGGAAACCAGCGCCATGGCAAAACATGTCATAACTTGTCATGGCATTATGCTGAGTGTGCTCCAGTTCCCAGGTGACGCTTTGACACATACGAGTATGGGTATTTGTACTATATAGTTAATGTTATTAAATTAAAGAGAAAAAGTTAAATTTTAAATCTGTATTCTCTTATATCACTTATGCCTTGTTTATTGGCATAGGCGCTATCTGTTATCTCTTTTGCAAGTAACAATTTGATAATCCTGGATTTTCAGCTAGGAATTATCAATACGATAACGCCAACTTTTAACTTTTATTATGCAATTTTATTGATTTTAAAGGCATATTTATGCTAAACTTTTATGTTATTAAATTAAAGAGAAAAATATAATAATATTATAACATAAAAGTTCCGCATAAATATGCTTTAAAAATCAATAAAATTGAATAATAAAAGTTATATACATAATATTATTTGTAAACTAAGTCTTATTTTGTTCCTTAATAAAAAAGTCACGATAGCCGAGTGGTTGGGTGGTCGGAATTTCGAGTCGAGAGACCCGAGTTTGATCCCCAGGTGGCGGGCTCGTACCAATGGGTTTTTCAAAAACTTATGTACGAATTACATCGTTAGCTTGGACATAAAGGCGGCGACAGGCTCACCACCTGTCACGTTGTCCCGAAAATATCTTCGGTGGAAGGTGGGTTGAAGGGGTTTAATTGTCTAGACTAGACCTCTGTCTACCCCTGTATTGGGAATTGCGTGAAGATATTTATTTATATTTATAATAATAGTTTTTTTATGTTTATTTTGGTTATAATTTTTTTTCAAATAATTGTTAAAGTTTTATGTTGGCTAAATAATTTTTAAAGCGTTGTTACCTTTCTTTCTTTCTTATGCAAACCTTAACCTTAATATTAACAAAATACTATTATTTGAATGTGCTACATATTATAGGTTTGAAGTGGCTGGGCGATCGCAATTCGACTTAAGAGACCTGAGCTCAATCCCCAAGCACCCAATACCAATATATACCCATAGGTACTGGGTATATATTGGTATTGGGTGGGGACCGCTACCCGTCACTCACAGCCCGACACGGCGGAAGGTGGAGGACAGAGTGCAGAGTTGGCACGTGGAATGTTAGAGGAGGTATGAGAGATAAGACGAATGAATTGATCGAAATAATGAAAGAAAGAGAATTAGATGTCGTGTTTTTGTCGGAGACCAAGCGGAAGGGCAGCGGTACTGAAGAGCTGAACGCCCCGCCAGGGAGTGGCGGGGCGTTAACTCTATGGTCCGGAGTCCCGGAGAGCGAGAGCGCCTGCCACGGAGTGGGGGTGCTGCTGTCGTTTCGTTTGGTCGATGTAATGACTGAATATAAGGTTGTGAACTCAAGACTTCTCTGGGTTCGCTTTAAATTGGGACTGACGAAGTGTCACTACCAATTAGGCCATCGGGTCTTCGACTATCTCTAAGAAGATTTGCACATGTACGAAACAAAAAATTATTTATTGAAACTGTACTTTAGCATCACGATTTCCGATTGCTTGGGTGGTCGGAATTTCGAGTCAAGAGACCCGAGTTCAATCCTCAAGTGGCCGTATCAATGGGTTTTTCTAAAAACACTTATGTATGAAGGAATTTATCGTTGGCTTGGACAAAAAGACGGCGACGGGCTCACCACCTGTCACGATGTCCCGAAAATATCTTCGGTGGAAGGTGGGTCGAAGGGACTTAAATGTCTAGACTAGACCTCTGTCTACCCCTGTATTAGGAATTGCGTGAAGATATTTTTTTTATTTTTTACTTTAGCGTCATCTATTTGAGACTTAGTGAACCTTCTTTAACGTAGTCCATAGCAAACATAATATAAATATAATTACGATGACATTGATACGTATACTTTTTTAAATACATATACTTTTAATATTAATATAAATGAAAACCTTTTTTAGTTCAAACTATTAAATCACACAAACTAGATGTTCCAGTGAATATTTACAAATATTTTTATGCGCGAAAATTTACTTTTTACAGAGTATTAATTAAAAATGAAAAAAAAAACTATATTTAGTTTACGTTCCTTGTCAAACAAAAAAGGCTATGTAGCTTATTTATAGCAAGGACTGACAAGTTAATTAAACTTACTGTATCTCTGGCAGCCTGCGTGGCATACCTCTACTATGTAGACTTTTTGTAGAAAATTTTTGTAGAAAGAACAAGATTTATGAAAAATATCTTCCCATAGCCAAAGGGCAGTGTTGTATTACTCAAGAATTTCATGATTTTTTTTATTAAGTGGATTAACTAAGGAAATTTTTAGTGTTAAAGCTAACAAAAATTGATGCATTGGGATGAATTGCCGCTCAGTATATGAAGGGAATATTTTCTGACGCACAACTATAGAGCCATTGGAGATGAGCAGAGTTTTTTTTTAATATACAGGGTTTTTTCATTTGCCTATTGAACCCTAGAATTAAGTCAATGGTCGTTGAGCTTTAGTTAGTAAATTATGATTTATGGTGTAGAAGTAAACGCTGAGATTCATCACTGTCATTTGTTGGCTCTTATCCAATTTTATGGTTTTGCCAAAGAAATACTACAATATATTAGTTTAGGGTTGTAAATTAATGTAGTTATTATAATATAATGTTTACTTAAACTATAAATTAAATAAATATACATGGGGACAACATCTCATACATTGCTCTTATCTCAAAGTTAGTAGTTAAAGCATTTGTGTTATGGAATGTGGAAATCAGGAATAATGAAGGTACCACAAACACCCAGAGCCGAGAAATATTGTATTTTTCTAAAGTATTTCTTTAAAAATGGACTCATGCGGGGATCAACCCCGGAAATTCTGAGCTGACAACATAATAATAATCCGACTCGTCGTTGACAGAAAAGTATATATAGTAGATATTAACGTTTTAATCCCCGAAACGCATAAAACACGAGCTTATATTATAGATATTTGTTGGCAAATGTTTAATATTTGTTAAAAAATGAATGAACGTGTTTTAAATGCAAATACGAAGTTCATTTGCTATTCAATAATAAAAACTATCATATAAACAAGAAAAAGTATTATTATAATAATAACTGAAATATTATAATCAGTATTTTTAAAATTTTATGTTGTTAATAAAATATGCTAATTGTAGCGTCAATAGCTTAATTGTTTAGGTTGCGGACTGCGAAACACGATATTGCAGGTTCGATCCCTAGAAATAACTATTTTCGTGAAGCACTCCAGATACAAACATTGTAACTAATTTGGAGTAGTTAACAGTAATATCAATAATTTTACTAACACTTAGTGTTTCTTTTTAAAAAAATAAATAAACAGAAAAATAAAAGAAATAAGTTTACGTTTAATGTTTTCTTGTGTGAACTAAGGAAGCAAAAAAGGAAACGGTTCGTGTTTGCCGTGAAGTGATTACAGATGCCAATGTTCATTCAACACTTAGAAACATCGAACTTAGGTAAGAATTGGGGCATGAGCTAACGTTTCTCAATGAAAAGCAAAAACATAAAATGATTCAAATAATGCCAGTCCGCAAAAATTAAAAAATCAAGAAAGTGATTAAGTTTACATAGTTTATTTTGGCTGTTTTTTCTTCGTTGATGAACCGCGTTACAAAACGATGGTAAATTTAATGACATCCATTGATATGGAGGATCAATGGAATGGATTCGCTTTTGATTCACTGGCTGAGAGGGTCCAACCATATAGCGCCAAATATCGATTGGCTCTGTTATCAAAGTAATATTTTAGAAACGCTGAAGTTTTTTTTTTTTTTTCAAGATACGGTTATAAATAGAAAATATATTTTTTAATGAAATTTATTCAATAGAAATGTGAAAGGGAAAATGCATAGCGGTATTCATGGCTGATGTGTAATTAGCATTTGCGCATAATTTGTCTAAGCAAAATGCACTGAAGATGTACGGGGTAAAATTTCCATGGTTCAGGAATAATAAAACTTATTTGATACAAATAGCTTATATAGTTATAATGGTAGTATATAGTTATAATGGTTTTAGGAAATAGATATTTTCCCTCAATAAGAAGTGGAAAAATCTGAAGGCATAGCAACCATTGACTCACGGTACGCATGTTTGTCTTGGATTGGTTGTACAGTGTGCCATGACACCTCGGTTCTTTCCGTAATTTTCCAAGAACCGGAAAAGGGAAAATGCAATTGGATACAGACGTCGTGATAATCATCTCAAAAAATACCAGATCTAAATAAAATAAACTGGTGATAAATAGCAGCGTTTAACGTGCGTAACCATGTGCTTGGTATCAGATAGTCTGTGGTGGAAGTCCATTTATTTGAATGCACCGACACTGTACTTAGGAAGGAAAAACAAATAATTTGGTTATTATTTTTACGTCAGAATATTTATTAACAGAATTGAATTGATTAACAAAATATAAATAAATGAAAAAATTAAAAACACTACTTCTAGACGCTGACTTCGTAATAAACTTAATAGCCTTTGAGCGAGAATAGAGTCAGTATAATATATTCAAGTATTTTAACATATATATTTACTTAGATAAATATTTATAAATATATATAAACGTCTATGACTCGAGTACAAAATATAATAATAAATATTTTATTATATTTTGTACTCGAGTCATGGACGTTTATATATGTTTATAAATATTTATCTAAGTAATAATATATACTTCTAGACGCTGACTTCATAATATACTTAATAGTATTTTAACATATATATTTACTTAGATAAATATTTATAAATATATATATAAACGTCTATGACTCGAGTACAAAATATAATAATAAATATATTATTATATTTTGTACTCGAGTCATGGACGTTTATATATGTTTATAAATATTTATCTAAGTAATAATATATACTTCTAGACGCTGACTTCATAATATACTTAATAGTATTTTAACATATATTTACTTAGATAAATATTTATAAATATATATAAAGGTCCATGACTCGAGTACAAACTTTCATATTCATGACACAAATGTTTGAAGACAGGGTACTACCAACTTGACTATCGGATCATTTATGCTGTAGAAATCCAAAAACCTAAAATGCTTTAATAGAGAAAATGGTAGGATTCTACCACCGTCGTGGAATGCACGACTAATACAAGAAACTTCAAATTTCTCTATAGATCTGACTAAATTCAAAACGAAAGTCACGATAGCCACCTGGTTGGGTGGTCGGAATTTCGAGTCAAGAGACCCGAGTTCTATCTCCAGGTGGCAGGCTCGTACCAATGGGTTTTTCAAAAACTTATGTGCAAATTATATAGTTCGCTTGGATATGAAGATTGGGACAGGCTCACCACCTTTCACGTTGTCCTGAAAAATATCTTTGGTAGAAGATGGATCAAAGGGACTGCAATGTCCAGAAGCGAGAAGATATTTATTAACTATTATTTTAAATTCCTTCTGAAGCAAAAATATTCTAAACATAACATATTTTCTACATAAAATTTTATCAGTTTCTTAGCTGTTTTATTTTATTATGAACAGGTACTTTGTGTCGCGGCAGTAAAAGTGATGCGTTTCGTTGTTGCGAATGAGAATTGGAGTCTCAATAAATATATATATATATGTATATATATATATATATATATATATATATATATATATGTATATATATATATGTATATATATATATGTATATATATATATAAAGGTCCATGACTGAGTACAAACTTTCATATTCATGACACAAATGTTTGAAGACAGGGTACTACCAACTTGACTATCGGATCATTTATGCTGTAGAAATCCAAAAACCTAAAATGCTTTAATAGAGAAAATGGTAGGATTCTACCACCGTCGTGGAATGCATGACTAATGCAAGAAACTTCAAATTTCTCTATAGATCTGAGTAAATACAAAACGAAAGTCACGATAGCCACGTGGTTGGGTGGTCGGAATTTCGAGTCAAGAGACTTGAGTTCTATCTCCAGGTGGCAGGCTCGTACCAATGGGTTTTTCAAAAACTTATGTGCAAATTATATAGTTCGCTTGGATATGAAGATTGGGACAGGCTCACCACCTTTCACGTTGTCCTGAAAAATATCTTTGGTAGAAGATGGATCAAAGGGACTGAATTGTCCAGAAGCGAGAAGATATTTATTAACTATTATTTTAAATTCCTTCTGAAGCAAAAATATTCTAAACATAACATATTTTCGACATAAAATTTTATCAGTTTCTTAGCTGTTTTATTTTATTATGAACAGGTACTTTGTGTCGCGGCAGTAAAAGTGATGCGTTTCGTTGTTGCGAATGAGAATTGGAGTCTCAATAAATACATACCTGTAAGTATAAATGTTTATTTTTATTCCATATTTAAATGTTGTAATCACAATGAGAGAGAAGAGGAAAGAAAGATATAAGCTCCAGAAAGTTCACACGAAAGCATTGATTGAGGAAGTGCGTGAAAGGAGTAGAATGGAAGCGGACGAAAGGTTGTCGCACAACTTCAAGGAGAACTCCAAACTCTTCTGGAAAGAGGTTGGAAGGACCCGGAGTGGTGCGACAGCCTTAAGAATGAATAAAGTGCTTTCGGGAACCAATGACGTCCTCTCAGAAAAATCGGACGTCATGCAGTGATGGAGCGAATTTTATAGAGAGATGTATGCGTGTGATGATCTTAGTGAGGGATCCGGGGGTGACGCCGTGACTGGTACGCCAGACTCGGACCTCGATGACACTGAGGTCATCAGTATGAAAGAGATTGAATGTGCGATTAGAAGTTTGAAATGTGGTAAGGCTGCGGGACTAGACAGAGTTACTGCTGAAATGGCCAAGTATGGTGGGCCACGCGTCTGGGACAGCTTTCATCTGCTGTGCAATTTGTGCTGGCGAACGGGAGCTGTTCCGGATGATTGGCGATCCGCGGTCATTGTGCCTTTATATAAAGGTAAAGGTTCACATTATGACTGCGGGTGCTATCGGGCGATCAGCTTGACCAGTTTAGCAAGTAAAGTTTACTCGAAGGTTTTGACACGTAGGATGCAAGATAAATCGGAAAGATTTATATGGGAGGCACAATGCGGATTTAGACCTGGAAGAGGATGCACGGATCAAATGTTTTCTCTCCGCATGATCACGGAGAAGCTTCTGGCTGCTAACCAGAAGATTTTCTGTGCTTTTGTGGATCTTGAGAAAGCATTTGATAAGGTTGTAAGGAAGAAAATGTGGGAACTGTTGCCGGGGTATGGTGTGGATGGTCGATTGCTAAGGGCTGTGCAGTCACTTTACTGTGACTATAAAGCCTGTGTGCGGGTAGGGCATGACCTGTCACCCATGTTTAGCGTCCAAACGGGCGTAAAACAGGGTTGTGTCATGTCTTCCTGGCTATTCATACTGTATCTCGACAGCTGTTTACAGAAGCTGAAAGATAGCTGTTTGGGTGTGAAATTGGGTGACATAAAAGTAAATTGTCTGCTTTATGCTGATGATGCAGTGCTTATAGCACCATCAGAGGCAGAACTGCAGGCATTAGTCACGTGTATGAAAGAAGAATGGGAAATAATGGTCTCCGTTTGAATGCTAATAAAAGTAAGGTTCTGGTATCTGAAAGGGACGAAGAAAGAACGAAGTGCGAAATTTGGGTAAATCAGGAATGTCTAGAACAGGTGAATGAAATTGTATACTTGGGGAGTGCTTTTAGCCGGGATGGAAGATGTGATTTAGATGTGGACAGGCGTGTCGCTGCCGGGAACAAAGTCAATGGTGCCCTGACTGCGTTAATCAAAAGGCAAGGCGTTGTGAAAAGTGCACGCCTTGCAATACATAACGCAGTGTTGGTACCGACTTTGTTATATGGCAGCGAAACCTGGGTATGCCAGAAGAAGCATAAAAGCAGGTTGAATGCAGTGGAGATGCGATCTCTTCGTAAAATGTGCGGCCTTACCATGGCCGACCGAAAGCGAAACGAAGAGATTCGCAATATGGCAGGTTTGAAAGATGACCTTGTCTCAAAATGGATAAGGGCGTGCTTCGATGGTTTGGGCACGTTGAGCGAATGAGTGAAGACCGAATGGTGAAGAAAATATATAGCGCGAAAGTTAATATTAAAAGGTGTCGAGGTAGACCGAGATTAACTTTCGAAGACCATGTGAGCAAATTGCTCGAAGAGAGGAGGGTCAAGAGTACTCGGATACCTAGACGTGCATGTATGAAGAAGATGATGAATCTGAAAGAAGCGAAAGAAGTATGGAGGGATCGTGACACTTGGCGATCTGTTCTCTCTGGCTACCCCGTCAGGGATTGTGCGTGAAGATAAATAAAATAAATAAAATAGTAATCACAATTTTTACCAGCATTACTTAAATGATAGGTTATACAAAAAAAAATTAAAAATAACGTAAGTGTTAATATTGATAAGTTGTCCAGACAAAAATAAATACATCCATAACGGCCTGTAAAAGTCCTTTGCATGACATGGGCCTCCTTCGTGAAGAGGATTTCGCAGCTGCTACTGGTCTGTACGTTTAGGCTGTTTCCTTTAAGTTATCTCTTACCACAAACTTGTAACACCTAACTGACACATGCTAATACCGTTACCACATGATGACGAATCTAAATTAAACTATTTTTCATGTTGAATTTTCGGTAATTGTAACTCACTGCAAGCGATATTTTAATTGAATTTCAGTTTATTTATAGAGTACTAGCGGCCCCTCAAAGTTTTGATTTATAAATGTCTATACTGGAAACTGTCACGCAAATGACAACGTTACGGAAAAAATTGATACTTTGTTAAAGTACAAACATTCAATTGTTCACACTTTGTTCATCGAAGAACATAGAAACCTTTATTTTAACATTTGATTAAAGTTGGTTACTTTTGGTAATACAATTTCGTTCTAGTATTTTCCCGAGATGGTCTAGTATTTAGCTCTAGTATTTTTTCCCACGGTTATTATATACTTACACTGTAGGCAATGGGAACATGATATTGAGATAAGCACGTTTCAACTAAAGTTAAAAGATTCTGAGATGGCATTATACAAATTTCGATTTTGCGATATTAAGTAAGTAAGTAATATTATCTCGTTTAAAGTAATAGCATAACGAGAAGTTAAAATATTTAACTATGTCTCTTTTTCCTGAGACAAATTATATTCAAATTCTTGTCTACTTATGTTTGAAGCTAAAAGGGGTAAAGGCGGCGTAATCAAGGCTAGCGGTGAATTGTTTCCAGGGAGAATACTATTTTAATTTCGCGCAACAACATTAAAATGTAAACCATCCCCGCTCGGGGAAATCAGATAGTGGTGCTGTTGACGCGACGGGCTGGCGGACGGTTGAGAACTTTGTACTTATGTTGTAACGATTTATTTTAAGAATGGGTTATATTGAATAACACATTCAAAATGGGTTGAATTATAAAGCAATGTCTCAAATAAAACGTATTTCGGATTTTATCACAATTTTTATTTAGTTTTTAACAAACTATTTTTACTTCCCGATATTTCGGATGCTTCAGCATCCGTGGTCACGGGAGGACTGAGGTCTTGAACATCCCGTTGTCATTGTTTCCTTTGGCTATCGTTATCTTTTATTTATTACTTTTGGATCCGACTTACGCACAACGTGCTCACTGTATTTTCAGGTCTTGCAGTGGTTTGCTTGGTCTAGGACTTAATTTTATTTATGAATGGATCCCATGCAGATGGTAGTATCCAACCATCTTCTGTATTGAAATTGGGATATTTTTTAATTTCAATAGCCTCACGGATTATCCTGGGTGTTGGTCATCATTGGTGTTTTTTGCGTGGATATGTGGCTTGTTAAATCTGATATAATGGTTGGGCCCATCTAAAATGTGATCACAGACTGCAGACTTTCTAGAGCGTCTATGTTTTACATCAGATATGTGTTCTTTGACGTGAGTTTTGATAGATATTTTAAATAAATAAATAAATATCTTCACGCAATTCCCAATACGGGGTAGACAGAGGTCTAGACTATTAAGTCCCTTTAACCTACCTTCCCCCGAAGATATTTTTGGGACAACGTGACCGGTGGTGAGCCCGTCGCCGTCTTTATGTCCAAGCCAACGATATAATTCGCATTTTTTTGAAAAACCCATTGGTCACGAGCCTATCACCTGGGCATCGAACTCGGGTCTCTTGACACGAAATTCCATTGGGTGATCCCAACCACAATCCTATGTAAGAGACACCACATTCGCAGTCAAGCTTGTACACTCCTTCATCTTCCAGATGAATATTACAATTGACAGTTGGTAAGAAGTGACCAATCTTTCTCGGAGGCTTGTAAAATGTTTTGATGGAAGCTCGTTTTAAGATACAGCCAATCTTGTCAGCAACTCCTCTGATGTATGGCAGCTGAGCAGGCACAGGCTCGACCGTGGCCGGCTTCACTCGGTCACTGTGACGTAGGCGCGGAACCCGAAGCTTGTCGTGCAGAACTTGTTTGAAGCGATGCAGCTCGGCGGCCAAGTGTTCACTCTCACATATCCCTCGTGCTCTCTGAAACATAGATTTACCCACGGTAGACAGCTGCGATCTAGCACGATTATGGTGAGATCACCGTTTAAGTAACGATCGGTATGTGTCTTTTTCCTTTATTCAGGATAAAATGTAAACGAAAAGTAATAGTCAGGACGCTCAATTTTAGAAACGACTGACACATGTTCGATCGTGGCCCTGCACATATAAAAATATTTTACGAAACAGAAAAAAAATTAAATAACTGAATACTGAGGTTTTGAATTCGATCAAGTTTGTTAAGCTCTTCAGTTATGTCGAGATAAAAAATATCAGCATAGTCAAGGATGGGCAAAAGTAAGGACTGAGCAAGCACAACTTTAGTAGGAAACGGTAGAAAGTTACGTAGTCTGCGTAAAAAACCCAGTGTTGCAAACATTTTACGACTAACTTAAATTCGTTATTTTGTGGAGTCCATGTCAAACAGGAGTCATATATAACACCCAAATTCTTACATGAGTAACATTGAGAAAAATTTGCGGTATACTAGACCAATCAATTTTACTAATAATTCTTGTACTTCAAACAATTATTGACTAACTTTTCTTGGGATTGATGCATAAACCATAAGATTTGCTCCACTTCAATATACAAGTAAAGTCAGCATTTATCGATCCTATTGCTGTTGGCAGGTCTTCCAGTGCAGATTTTTTATAAATTTGGAGATCGTCTGTATACATGTGGTAAGAAGAAGATGTTTGATTGCTTAATTGCTTTATTGCTATTAATGCAGAAAGGAGCGAAGACAACACCCCACCTTATACATCAAGGACACAAACACTAAGTCAAGAAGAGAAGGAGTACAGTTTGGAAAAAATGCGTAGCAGAAAAATGCAGCGTCTATACTGGATTTTAGCCGGGTTGATCTTAAATTATTTTTTAAGAGACATGTGTTAAAATCTCCAATTATTATGGAATGATCATAAGATGGCGCTAGATCTTCATGGAGTTTTTCTAAAATAGGAAAGTAGTCAACTGTAGGAGAAGGGCTGTAAAAACACCAAGAAGCATTTTAATATGTGAAAGAAGAACTACAATGAAGAGGAATTTTGCATTGCCTCCTACCTGCGGCGAATTTGATATGCAAATGATTGAGTTAGGTATATGGGATCGAAGGAAAATAGCTACACCATTACCGCTCCGATCAGTACAATCGTTACGAATAAGGTGAAAGTCTGGAAGCGAGTAGGAAGTTGAAGGATTACAAGGTTTTAACTATGATTCCGAAAAAAGCACAGCGTGTACGTTTTTACTATTAAAACTCGACAACAAATCGGGGTAATGTGTAGGAATACTTTGAGCGTTTATGTGAACAATGTTAAAGTTTTTATTAACGTCTGCAAAACAAGTGTCCAAAGTAATATTTAAAGGAGAAATGCTTACGAAACTATCATTGCTGCTCGACCCAATAGAAGTGGAATCAGAAGATAAAGAGTCATAATGGCTAGCATCACTATCTAGTAACATCATTATTTAAAACTAACTCTTTAACAAGATATTTATTTCGCGTCGCCACGGATCAGCGAAGGTCGCGGGTTCGGATCCCGCCCGTGTCAGTTGAAATTTTAACTTTTTTCTTTATAATTTAATCACATAAAAGTTCAGCATAAATATGCTTCAAGAATCAATAAAATTGCATAATAAAGATATTTATTTATTTATTTTTATGACATCCACAAGAAGATAGGTGGTGGCACATTCTTAAGCCGATACCACCACGGTCGACACTGTATATGACGAATGACACTACCTCCGCCCTTCTTGACTAATGACGCGGCGAAGGAACGGTCTTAAGAAAAGTGATTAGCTGCCGACAGTGGACGGAATACCAAATAAAATATAAATATTTAATTGAGTAGAGCGATGATGGGGCGAGGTGTCTGATACTACGACTGGGTATTCTTTCCGATCCGTCTGCCGAAGTAGGCAAATACGTCAGAAATCATTTAATTTACACTTAGAAACTTCTTTGGAATCGTTGTGATTTGAAACCGGATGCAACGGAAAAAGCGACAGGTAAGAGATACAAATACATTTCTGTCTCATTCTTTTACTGCGTCATCGCACACATTTGTGTATGAGACACTGTTGAGACTTTGAATGAGACAGTTGAGATTGTGAATGAGACAGAAATATATATACTATTTTATAAATAAACTTTGTAATTATTCTACTCTAGTTATAATTTAAGTTAAATTAAGTTTAAATTATATGTATTCATCTCATTCTTTTGTTGATTTACTGAAGTTTCACTTCTATCGTGTGTGAATCGCACACATCAATTTTTTTATTATTATTAATTAATTAATATCTTTACAATTAAGTCTCTTCGACCTACCTTCCACCTAAGATATTTTCGGGACATAAGATTTTATTACAATTTATAAAAAACGTCCCGATAGCCGAGTGGTTGGATAATCGAAATCGAATTCAAGCAAAAAGAAACGAGTTCGATCCTCAGGTACAAAGCTCGTACCAATAGGCTTTTTCAAAAACGTCTGTGCGTCGAAAGTTCTTGATAATCTAGACCCCAGTGTTAGAAATGGCTTGAGGATATTTTATTTTTATTACAATACAGCAATTAGTTAACATGTTTTCAGTAACTGGCCGGCTGAATTTCCTCATTCCATATAAATTATAACGAGCTGCAGTGAGTATCGGATGAGAAATTCAGTGGAAAATTGTCTTGAAATTGCTCGTTTAAAACTTTGGCGACCTCTTCAGGTCCAAAACTGTTGAAGCGCAATAATGCTACTTCGTCATAAATTGTTTGCGTTTGATAAACCTTGATAATTACATACACAAGTGGTAACTCTCTGTAGTTAAGTTACTGGTATATTCTAAGTTAGCTTCACTTAGGTCATAACAGCTAAAAGTACTTCTGTACGTTAATAGTATAAGGGACTATAGATGTTATACGTATATAAATAAAAAAAAATCACGATAGCCGAGTGGTTGGGTGGTCGGAACTTAGTTCATAACAGCTAAAAGTACTTCTGTACGTTAATAGTATAAGGGAAGAAGTTCTACCTATAATACAAAGTTTCATGTCACTGACTCGGAGAAAAGATTTGGTTTTTATCTTGTTCGTGTTTTAGAAAGTAAGTTGTTCAAACTCTATCGAAATTACTTTATATGACATGGCAAGATGTTTTGTAAAAAATAAAGCTAAAATTTTTCCAATATTTAGCATTATAACTTCGAGTGTAATCCGAGTTAGATGAGATACACAAAGTTTCCTTCCCAGATACAGCACTTTTTTATTGATTTCACAGCTTTTTCAATTACTTTATATTTCGAAAAGATAGAAAATTTTGGAAACTTGCTAGGTGGTGCATACAGGGATTTTCATAATACCCTTGCCTTACATTACCGTAAATATGTCGGACGCATGACAGTGACCTTGCTCCTGGATTGTCCTTTTTTTACTTCACCTCAAGTAGTATTGGTTTTATATGACTATATAATATAATACTGTACTTCTGTGAAGTCACAAGGTTCCTAGAAGTCCTAAAAGTTTCAAAGAAAAAAATTAATTGTTTTAGTCGATGCAATTACTTCTAAAGTTTTGTAAAGTTAATTTTCAAAATATTGAATAATTGTAGCGTCAATAGGAGAAAAAAACATCCATGATATAATGGTTTAGGGCATGGACCGCAAAACATGACTTCGCAGGTTCGAGTCTAGCATATGACTATTGTCGTGAACCTCTCCAGAAACAAGTATTTCAGCTTAGTTGCAGTGGTGTATAGGAATACTATACGAATATACATGAGTCATATTTCCTTTTTCCCACGCCAATCCCAATACTGTGGTAGACAAAGGTCTACACAATTAATTCCTTTCGCCCCACTTTCACCGAAGACATTTTTTGGGATAACGTGACAGGTGGTAAGCCCGTCGTTGTCTTAATGACCTAACCAACAATGTAAATCGCATATAAGTTTTTTTTAAAAGCCCCTTGGTACGAGTCTACCTGGGGATCGAACTCGGGTTTCCGATCCCCAAACCACTCGTCCCGAAAATATCTTCGGTGAAAGGTGGGTCGAAGGGACTTAATTGTCTAGACTCGACCTCTGTCTACCCCTGTATTGGGAATTGCGTGAAGATATATTATTATTTATTATATTATAAACCACTGGTCTATCGTGATCTATTAATGCATTTTTAAATTGTCTGTAAGTTTTAAGTTTGTAAATATAGTTTTATGTTAAATTTAATGAATACTGGACTTTTAAAAATTAAGGTATATGCAACCTTTTAATGTAAAAGTGAAGTGAAACGGTGTCTGTAACTAACTACTGCTGTAAAAAACGGTCTCCTGAATACTATTTGAGGGAAGGGCTTTTTTAATAATATATTATGTAGTAAGAGGAAAGTAAAATTACTGAACAAATTTACCATTCAAAGCAAGATGGAGATATTTATAATATTCAAATGAGAAACTATTCACGTTATAATGTAAAATAAGAAGAAAAGAAAAGAACTTCTGTAAAAGCATGAATTTTAAAAATACCAGGTACAAGTTTCTGAATTTTATATTTTATACTGCCTTCGTTACTGCCTTCGTTACTGTGTTTATTCGCTATTAGACCAACTTATTTGTAATAGAATTTTTATCTGTTTTTGATGCAATTTTTGCAAGCAGAGAGTACTTTGTAACATGGTAACACACAATTATAGTAAGAAAACATAAACAATTATGTTTACATATTATAATTACAATGATTAATATAAATTATTTTATATTAACAAATAATTAATTCACACTCATTTACCAATCTATTTATTTTATAATTGTTCGTAAGGAGTAAGCTCTAGTCGCACATTGGAGCTGTGGTACACAATTTATTTTATCTTCACGAATTTTCTAATAATTTAGGACTTCCTAATAAATAATAGTACATATATTGATAAACAAATAGGAATCGGACGAGTTTATGGATTGGGCAGCCAGGACTGGCTTTTGTTTACTAAAAATAATTTCTTTAATTAATTGACATTAAACAATAACATATCGTCGATCCACTTGCTAAGCGACACGATAGTTGTAAACCCTCCTTAAGGGAGGGGCATTTGCCCTGCAGTGGGCATTTTCAGGCTGTTAAGAAACGAAGTAAGTAAACACGGTGTCTTTTGGAAAATGATGTCACCTAGAATTTATGTGAAATAACTTTTTTTTTAAAAGACGGGATTATGCTGCCCAGTTTCCTTTTAACGTTACATTTCATGCACATTTCAAATTACGGATGACACGTAAGTTACAGATGTACTGACTTTAAATTGTTTTATACTTTCTAAGGAGTGCAAGGTTATGTTGAAATAACCAGGAGTTATTCTGAAACAAAGAAACAAAGTAAGAATCTTGCCCAGAAATTCCTAGCTTTTAAGAAAATAACTCTAAAGATATGTTATTATTTCATTAAAATCATGAAGTTACAGCTGCACCTCATCATGGAAAAAAATATGGTGCGTAAAATGTATACAAGCAATTATAGTGGTGCCTTTATACTTCATGAACAGAGTGACAAACGAACATGCTAATAAACTCAGGCGTTACTTTGCGGAAATTTATTGATATTGAGGTGTTAGTATAAAATACAAAATAATTTCCATAAAATGACACGTGTCAGCTAATAAAACTCATCATTCTCTTTTATTTTCGCAACTGAGAGTAATAAAACACCTCAAAAGAAATCTAATGGCAAGCTTCACAATCCAGCTTGTAGATGAATTTCTGAATTGAAATCGCTTCTCTGTCTATGCAATTTGTTCTTTTCTTTTTTATGTATTTCGTTTATGGTAACATTTAATAGAATAGGATTTAAAGTTATAATATCTTTCACCTGTATTTGGATCTATCAGCTTATTCACATGTGAAAAATTTGTAATCCATTGCTCCACCTCCTTCTATACCCCATACTGTACCCCAGTTAGAAGAGACGAGTTAGTAGGAGTAGAAACAAGTTTATTCCACTCCCTTTATTTGTTCGATGTAATTTATCAGCAGTTACGTGCTAAAACAAATAAATGTTAAAAAGAATATCATTATAGGATACTATACTTCCAGGTATTTTAAAAGATCATTATAGGGCGGGATATGAAGCTGCGTAGTACGTTGAACATTTTTTAAATCTCCAATGTAATAAAAATAAATAAGATTTCGTTCAAACGTTTGGACACATGCATATTCTGTAAAATATGTTGTAAAGTTTCATTGTATACACTTTGTATATCATTGGACTGAAGTGTAGGCAGGTCATGCAATTATTCAATCGAATTATGGATTTTTTTTTGGTAGTCTCTGTTTAACCAACCGTGCTCCCTATTTGCGGTCCATTTGAGGTCCAACGTAAATTTTCATTAAAAACATTGTCTTATAACATTATATGATAATATTATACCTTTGACCGAAGTGGGGCTGTTATGTTCCTTTAATTAACTACTTAGCGGTTAAGCAAGTTCAGACAAAAAAACGTCTTTGATTGTATGTTTGTTAACTTTAAACCTAGTTAACCTAGTACTGAATCGTGTTCATTGTTATAAATAATATATTGTATCAAATTTAATGCCTATTGGACAGAAGATTAAAATGGAATTGGCATAAGATTATATCACCTTCTTCACCGTCTTTCTTCCCGTGGGTGTCATAAGAGGTGCCTAAGGGAAAAGCCTCAAAAAATGTTTAGCTATAGGCAAATGGCGAAATGACTCTTTCAAAATGTAGCAAACCAGTAACATGCATGAAAGATAGATATTTTTTAGGGTATAAACATTTACAGTAACTTCAGCTAGTTAATATGTAATCACATGATCGACCGGAAGCCAGCACGATATTCGCCTCTCTACAGGAAGAACAGGTGGCATGTTGAAGCAGGTTAAGACAGCAAGTTCGATGTGGTCCTCAGTCCTCGTGAGGTAAAAAGAAAAAACTTTTATAAAAACACATACATCCTTACATACTGCGCGTTATAATCACTATTATTATAGAACAAAGATCTTCCGTCTGTCGTATGTGACTGTCAGTCTGATCACGAAAACTACTGAACAGATTTTCATACGGTTTCCAATAACGGACTAAGTGATTTATTAGGCAAGTAACTAAAGGTTACTTTCATTATAAATCGCCTAGTATTCTTGAACGTTTTGTGGATTGACTGAAAAGTAACATTCATTGTATTCCAAGTAAGAACAACATTTGTATTTAACTCTTTTTTAGTTCTAGTTTAATTAAATCCCTTTGTAAATAGAGAAATGGATTAAGCTCTGTGACCTATGCGAAGACAGGGTAAGTTACAAGTTATATTACGCCTTGCCCAATACAGGGGTAGACAGAGGTAGGCAAATAAGTCTATTTGACTCAACTTCTTGAAAAAACCTCCTGACTCGAATTTCTATCACCCAACCATTGCTATCGTACCTTTAAAATAAGCAGGATACTCCAAAGTTTTAGATTTTATACAAGTAAGAATTTAGGAGGAGGAAACGATATTTAAATATCGATTGCAATAGAGCAGCCACATAGTTATTAGAATTGACAACCGTTGTTTAATGAAGGTTCTCGACTAACAACTTCGTACACGCAAACTTTGTTAAAGACGTCCCCATAAAAATGGTGTGGTGACCTTATTAATGCGGGAATTCAATGAATTCAAATAAAATTGCGGCATGTCAATATTCAGCAGAGGCTTTTAGTGGCTCAAGCACCTTTTGACAGTGTTCAAAGGAGAACGAATCAAGATCACGCCCTGGCTGAATACCGGAATTAAACACAAGTGCGCTGTCAATGTTCAAACTAAAGCTTAAGTTTCGTCTCAGATGGATCAAGTACAATTATAAAATAAGTCATCTCAGTAAGCTAGATTGTGGCTTCCTTCTAATGAGCCCAGTGGAAGTGCAACAGCTACCTGGTTATTTAAAACTGAATTATAATTTCTCCGAACACATAGTGAGAAGTCACGATATTGTTACTGATGACTTTCCGATTGATCTTATTATTACAGTTTCACCTGACCGTGCGAAAACTTATGGATATATACCCGCACCTTCTATATATTTTCCTACTGTTTTTCAAATGCTTTCCAAGAATTGACTTTGACTTGCTACTAAATGAATGTCACGGGACACTCTTTGGAACGTTCTCAGCAGATAACAAACTGTCTTCTTTTTCTTGCTAATTTTGAAGGGATATTACCTTCATTCTTCAGTTTAAATAGTACGGCTTAAGCATCTGACTGTTTTGGATGATGGAGAACGTAGGGATGGCATTTAACAGTGGTAGAGCCACGTATCAGCTTTTGTTGTTGCATGAATGGACCGGCTCGACCGGAGAAGTACCACGACCTCAGTCTAACAAACTTCTCCGTTTCGTCTGGTGAGTGCAGGTAACCGGAGGCCCCCCTCCCCCATTTTATGGGGGGGGGCACTCTAAGGGAGGCAACGCGTCTACTGTGCCTCTGGTACTGCGGGTGTTCATGGGCGGCGGTAATCACTTACCATCACGTGAGCCACCTGCTCGTTTACTTCCCTTTTCTATAAAAAAAAATGACATACAATAGTAATTCACAGATACTTCATGGTAGAAAGAGTATAATACTGACCCAAGGTAGAGAAGGAATCTACGACGTTTACACCAATTATAAGAAAGTAATTGCTATTCTGCACATTTTTTTATTAAAGTATATACATCGCTTTCCGATTGAAAATTGGATATACATGGCTCCGACATCATTAGTTGAAAGATGTTTGCAACTTTAATAAAAAAAAAAAAATTTAAAAAACTAATTCAAATGCTACCTGCATTTTCCCTGCGTTTTCATTCAAACTATTGTCTTTTTTATTTTTGCTATCGGCATTATGACAGCCACTATAAAGGGCTTTTAGTAAAATGTGTCGCTATTTGCTTGAGACTTTTATTATATGTAAAATATTTTATCGTGTATAAGGTATATAGTGAAAGCTATAAGGCTGTAATAGTGTTTTTAACATGCCACACATATTCATATTTATTACTACTACCTACCTACATACTACCTACTAACATATAAGTAACTGAATTCTAATGTGACTGAACGTTTTACGTGCGTTGACAATACGAGTAGGAATAAAATTTCCTATTATACTGAAGTAATATATATATATATATATATATATATATATATATATATATATATATATATATATATATATACATATATATATATATATATATATATATATATATATATATATATATATATTCTTTATGTTCAAGATAAGTCCTACAAAAGTTTTTGAAAAACCCATTGGTATAAGCCTGCCACCAGGGGATCGAACTCGGGTCTCTTGATTCGAATTCCGATCACCCAACCGTTCGGTTATCGTGACGTTTTATTCCAATAAATCCATCATTAATGTAATTGTCTATTACTTAAATCGATTTGATAGAGATTCATTTTCTTTCGAGAAATTTTCAAAGGAATAATATCAGTTAGCCGTTTTGTCTTGAAAATGGTAATGGCTACCGAAAGGTGACGGGATAACCATCTCGGAAAATACTAAATAAAGTGTCTGATTATATAATCGCCAAACTGTTTGCCAAACGTGGCGATCACGCCAATCTCTCCTCTGGGGAAAGAGGCCTATGGCCTGCAGTGGACGCTTCCATGCCGTAATTATTTGGAAGTGGAGAGGAGGAGCAAGTGGATCAACTGATCGACATCCTCATAAATCTGCAACACAATAGAAGTAAGGAGGAGGAGATGGGGAGGACAGGGGAAGGAAAAGTGGTTATTCGATTAGCTCACTCACTGGATGAAATTAACGTAGAAGCATAACTTCATTCTGGTATTTTGCAGCACCAGCTAGCTATGGTTAATAACATTAACCATTAAACATTGGGTGTTAAGCACTCTAATTAAGCAGCAATGCTTGTGTCTCGAGAAATTAACGACAATAGTGGTAGTCAAACCTGCGACGTCGTGTTTCACAGTCCTCCCACGCCGCGCTTGATTCAAAGATGTATTAATATGCAATAAAATTTAATGTTATAATTTAAAATTTATATTAAATAAATGCGAAAGCATTTGTGAAAACAAATACATTTTTAAATGCTATAATATCTTTACTATCGAATTTAATCAAATGTTTTTATTTTCACTAGTATATAAAAAGAAGAGTCTAGTGGAATAAGATTCAAAATTTAAAATCAGAATTACAAATTGTCATAAATAAATATTTAAATTTTAATAAAGAGAAAACGAGATGATGTGCAAGGAGTTGATGACCGCTATAAAATACATTAATAATATAACCCATTCTTAAAATGAATCGTTACAACATAAGTACAAAGTTCTCAACCGTCGGCCAGCCCGTCGCGTCAACAGCACCACTATCTGATTTCCCACGGGCGGGGATGGTTTACATTTTAATGTTGTTGCGCGAAATTAAAATAGTATTCTCTCTTGAAACAATTCACCGCTAGCCTCGATTACGCCGCCTTTACCCCTTTTAGTTTCAAACATAAGTAAGCAGAACATAATATATTTGTGGCATATAAAAAATATGCAAACGTATATTTATAATAGATACCTATACAGTTGTTTTTAAACAATTTTGACGACCTCCGTGGACGAGTGGCGTACACACCGGTTTTCATGGCTCTGAGGTCCCGGTTACGATTTCCGCTCGGGCTAACGAAGAAAACACTTTTTATGAATTTTCTCGGGTAGATTCCATAATACAAGTGCTTAAGCGGCTTTTTTACATTCCATATTAGGGATAAGGGAAAAGAGTCACGGCAGAACTACATTAATTACCGCGGTATAATCTTTCTCAGCGTCGTGGGTAAATTGTGTACTCTAAACCAAAGAGCATGTATGAAGGGAATAATGAAAGTGGACGAAACGAAACAAGTATATAAGGATCGTAACAAGTGGAAAGAAGTGGTCTATACTTACGGGAAAGAGGCCTGATGTATGTTTTTATCGAGATGATTGTTCGTAGATTGTCGGTAGTTATCGTTATTTTGAAGGCCTTCCTACGACCACGCTACGGGAGACGATGACTTGTGATAAAAACGCAAATTTATATTAATAATAATAATGTCTTTTCACATATTACCATTACTGGGGTTGACAGATATCTAGAAATTGAGGTCCTTTCGACCCACCTTTCACCAAAGCTTTTGCTACAACATGACAAGTGTTGAGCCGGTCGCTGTCTTAGTGCCCAAGCCAACGCTGTACTTACTACTTACTTACATAGATAAATATTAACATACATTGATATTCATTTATATATTTTCCCGTGGGATTCAAATTCACAAACAATTCGACCTTCGAAGGCTGGGCTACTAACAAGGGTCATCGTCGGTTCGTCAACATTATAACTAAAGCGTTTAAATCGAAATGATGCATCTTAATATATGTACTCGTATAAACATTATAGTGTAGCAACGAGGCCCCGCGGCTTCCTACGCAATTACTGCATGTTCATAGCTCGTAGTAAACTTTTGCAATCATTACCGTATCATTAATAATGTTCAATTAATGTTTTGTTAATAAATATAAAAAGCGATTTGAATAAAATTATTTTTAAAATATACATATTTAATGTATATTTTAAACACCTTCCGCGATAACAAAAATAAAAACAACATCTTATATTCTTTGTTTCTCGTTTAGTATATATGTAGTTTAATTTGTACATATTTTTCTATAATTTGTAGAAAAAAGTACATTGATATAAAAAAAACTGGAATAATGTCTCATGGCAATACGTACACTTTTTAAGTTATTCTGAACCTTCAAACACATTGTTGCGTGTAGTGAGGCAATTTGCTAGCCATTAAGTATTTCGTGAATTAGCCCATGATCAAGTATTTTCCGACAATTTGAAAGTATCTCAAGATTTCAATCTTTTTACCGGAAATCATAAATAAAATATTATTATATTTTTTATTTGAAGTCTTGAACTCCTAGTTATTAAGATAAAAAGACAAAATAAATTGACTTAAGAAAACTCTATGGGTATCCCATTTTTTGTATAATCTTATAAAGTGATAAATTAACGTGTTTTTGATCTATCGATATACAAAATACATGTACAATTGATATGGTTATGAATATAACCATATAGACCGGTCCTGTTCCATCTGCATCCATCACCTCCCCGCAATATTGCGCAGATAGTTGCTTCATCTACTAATATTATTAAAGTGAAAGTTTCTTTGGATATGGGTATTTTTCTTCAATAAAATTGTTAACAAATTTCTCGAATAAGAGAAAGTCAGAGGACTTGCAATACGGAAGAGATACTCGGTGTCTATGTTTAGTGACAGTTGCGATGTTTAATGTGATGTTACGCATGCATGTAAGTCATTCGGATCGAAATTAATTCAAGAAAAATCTAGTAACTGGATTTCTTGTACAATCTTCATGTTCCTATATTCCAATGGTTGCATGAAAATGATTTATCAGATAGTGAGATATTTATTAGGTGTAGTAAATCACACAAGTCAAAGTGCTATTCATAACGATGTAACGCTATTTTCCAAGAAGGATTTATGGCGACATATTTATACCACACACTGCAATGTTTTGGCGGAATTTTGTGAAAATTCTGTTAAGTATAAGTACCTATACTACATGCAGTTTTGAACTGCGTTTTACTTAAATTTATTTGGCATTAGCCTTTTATTATATTGGTGATAAAATATGAAACAAAAAATAATTTCGAAGAAATTTGAGTAGAGTATAGTCAATGAAAATTGTATATCTGAATAACCATTACATATAACCACGATTTGAAAAGTCCACTGCACTTAGGAGTCTTATGTGAAAAATATTTACCATAATCGCCAGGTTTGACAAGCGGATTGGCTATCGTAGTACCAGGCACATCGCACCTTAAATGCTGTTATACGTCACCGGATTAAATTAATTAAATCAAGTTTTTTTCGAGATGGTTATCGCGCCAAATGTGGAAAGTCTTTGCTATTATCAAGACCATTCCTTTAGGTATCTCTTTCCTTCCTTCAGTCGCATGTGATGGTAAATGATTACGGCAACATACCACATTTTTAAAAATTTTACTCTGTAAGATTAATTAAACTTGCAAGCAAATATATTTGTTAATTACTGAATATTTAATTAAACCTATATGGAATTATTCTCTTAACAAATTTACACGATCCATTTGAAGCAATCAACTCAAAGAGACATGCATTAATCTCTATAACTGGCTTATACCCACAGTTATGAATATTGAAGAATAATAATGGTTATAGAAATGAGTAAGAAAATCCTTTGAACTCGTCTATTTCGAACAAAAGAAAAAAAATATTTTAATAGGTTCAAAATACTTGGCCCGGCTTTGTCCAAAAATGTCCTTTAGTCTTCCTGATTTTTGATTTTGCCTTTGTAATCATTAATATATCGTTTGAAAGTACCCTGTGGTATACTTCACCCTTTCTTTTCAACCACAAAAACCCGTAATAATACATGCATTCAAAAAAATGTAGAAAAAGTGGTTTTCTAAATTAACCCGATCAGGAATCGAACCCGGGACCTCAGCACTGGAATGAAGACCGGTAAGTATGCCACTCGTCCACGGAGATCGTCAATTAATAATTATTAATAAATTTAAGATAGATTTAAGCTTTTTTGTAAACTTAATTTTTTATTTCAAAATAAATATTTGAGAATGATACTTATGGTGAAATTCGCACATGTAATCACACCGTACATAATAAATCGAAACGGTTGTGTTTATCTACAAGGCACCCATCATAGTTTTCATCAAATTACTAATAATATAATGTTACTTTTATTTAGTTTTTAATTAATTTTCTCGCGAACTATAATGTAACTTAATTCCCCAGACTAAAGCGTATCAAAACAACAACTTGTATTAACGCCTTTGGCCTCGAGAGGACTTCGAAGTTTCGATGGAGAAATTTGAAAACAATTTTCCATCAAATTTCCCAACTGACATCCATTGCACTTTACTGTATATAGCTTTTGTAGAGAAACAAACAACATTTTTCAGAAGGTAATTAAGGCCTATAAAAACTATGATAACATTGTGAGAAAGAACTATGATAGCCCAGTGGTCGGGTGATCGGATATCGAGTCAGTAGACTTATGTTCGATGTCCAGAATGAAGGATCTGATTTTTCGAAACATATGTACCTTTAATTGTTTGCTTAGATTGGTCACTGAGACGGCGGCTCATCTGTCACGTTGTTCCAAAACAAGATTCGGTGATACCCATCTTATTTATTTCATTAATCTTTAATGGAATGCCTTGTAGAATTGTCCAATGATCCATGCAATATGAATTGATGATAGAAAGGAATATGAAAGTTTCAAGCCTAATATATTATTTAATTTAAATTAATTTAGTCGTGCTTATGAAAAAAGGATAAATAAAAAAAAGTTTATAATTTAAAATGTTCATTACTCCCTTGAATACTCTTCTCGTATCCGTGGACCAGTGGCCTTAACACCGGTTTTCAAGATGTCACCATCTAAAGGTCCCGGGTTCGATTCCCGGTCGAGTCAATGTAGAAAAATATGTAAAAATATGTATGTATGTGTATGTATATGTATATGTATGTATGTGTGTGTGTGTGTATATGTGTGCGTATATTTAAGTTTAAAAAGTGTGTAGGTATAAATATATACAATTGATTATATTCCAATAATTTTTATCTTACTTTAATCTTTGTTACTGCGCGCAACGATATTTGCACATAATTGTATCGAAATCTTTTGTGGACATTGTTCTGGGTTATACGTTAAGATAATTATTAATATTCTGTTTTTAAGTACTGTACAATGTATAACTGTTTTATGTCCCTAATAAATAAATAAATAAATAAATAAATAAATAAATAAATATCATCATCGCCATTCCCAATGCTAGGGTAAACAGAGGTTTTTTTTATATAGAAAAGGCCGGCAAACGAGCAGGCGGCTCACGTGATGGTAAGTGATTACCGCCGCCCATGAACACCCGCAATACTATAGGCATAGCAGATGCGTTGCCGGCCTTAGAGTCCCCCCCCCCCCAAATTGGGGGAAAGGGGTGTGTAGGCCTCCGGTTACCTGCACTCACCAGACGAAACGCAGAAGTTTGTTAGACTTCTACTTCACGCCGGTATTCTGTGAGGTCGTGGTACTTCTCCGGTCGAGCCGGTCCATTCATGCAACAACAAAAGCTGATGTGTGGCTGTACCACTGCAGATGTCCACTGTGGTCTACACAATTATGTCCTTTCGAACCACATTTCACGGAAGAATTTTATTGGGATAACGAAACAGGTGGTGAGCCTGTCGGTGTATTTATTTTCAAGCCTTCGATATAAATGGTACATAAGTTTTTAAAAAGCCCATTGGTACGACTCTTGACTCGAATTTCGATCACGCAATCACTCGGCTATCGTGACCTTTTTAAATGATGATTGTTTCTATTTGACCTCTCCCTTAAGGAGGATGACATATTTAAAAATTCGTTACATCCATTTAAGAATTCATATTCTTAGATAGGGATTAGGGATATCATTATCCCCTTTTTCTTGGGGATATCGTAAGAGACGACTAAGAAAAAAATTTAATAATATTAATGGCTACCGATCGATGGCGGGATAACTATCTAGAGAAATACCAAACTAATATAAGCAGACCGGTGACGGGCAGCAGTGTTCAAAGTGTCTGGTATTGAGATCGCCAATCCGCTTGTCGAGCATGATGACTATGGCAAACCAAGATCACTTTTATGTAAGTAAATACAGTAAAATAATAAAAGTGATAATACAAATACAATAAAAGTGAATATGTCGACAATCGACTTAGTGTCCGAAATATTTTTTGGAAGTGAATACTTCTTTTAGCGCGGTACGCATATATTTAGATGAGTCAATTTCGACAACTGTTGTAGCAACCACAGATCCTCGCAAAAGCATTAATGCTACCTAAAATGACATGTAGTTTAATGTGATGTAATTTATAGATAACTTGTATGTATGTATGTATGTATGTATTTTATTAATAAATAAAAACATTAAAAACAGATAAATGTTCTCACAATCGTATAAAGTTCTCATCGTGTAAATGTGCGAAACGGACAAGATGACCGCATGCCAGTCTACACAGCGACAAGCACAAGGGACACCTGACAGATTACGTACACGACACTTGGGCGGATGCGCTACACTGGACGTCTTAGTGCACGCTCTTGTAGCGTAAACATGTAATAAACTAAGTCAAAGTACAAACTAATTGATTAAATCAATAATAATTTGTCATGTTAACTTGTCCTACAACTTAACGTACGAATATAATTATTATTCATAAATTATTGTAGTCACGACAGACGAATGGTAAGGTGATAGGGTCAGCGAGTCAGGAAATCTAAATTCGATTCTCAGGAGGTAGACTCGTGCCAATTTTTTTCATAAACTAATATATGACTTAGATCGCTGGCTTGGACATAAAGATGGCGACGGGCACCTGTCAGGTTGTCCCAAATATCTTCGGTGGAAGGCGGATCGAAAGGACTTTATAGTCTACCTCTGCCTACCACTGTATTGGGAATGATGTCAAAATACGTTAATTTTTAATACCGAAAACTAAATTTTAGAATATATCTTCACGCAATTCCCAATACAGGGGTAGACAGAGGTCGAGTCTAGACAATCACGTCCCTTCGACCCACCTTTCACCGAAGATATTTTCGGGACAACGTGACAGGTGGTGAGCCCGTCGCCGTCTTTATGTCCAAGCCAACGATATTCGTACATAAGTTTTTGAAAAACCCATTGGTACGAGCCTACCAACTGGGGATCGAACTCGGGTCTATTGACTCGAAATTCCGACCACCCAACCACTCGGCTATCGTGACGTTTTATATATTTATATTTTAAATTTTAGAAGATATAACTGAATCTAATAACTAAACCCGTTATCAGGAGTTAGCGATTTCCATTTTTAAAACAATATATTTTAGTCACCATACTTAGTCACCTCTACGTCACCATCAAGAGAAAGTGGGTGGTAAATACCGACACCTGATAGCAGGTTGTTAGTCAGTTTTAGTAAAAAAAAATCCATTTGCATGTTATTGTTTGATCATTGAGCTTTGAGTCCTTTATGAACACGTTCGCCCCAAGGCTATTACGATTCATTAACATAATTCCCGGCAAACATAATACCACTTCGTTCACATACATTAGTCTTTGTTACATTACTATCGCTCAGTTTAACATATTAAACATACATGTAGATATAATCATAATAATAAGTTATGTCACGAAAACTAATGATATTACTCGAATAATAATTAATTATGAAAATAATATTTTATTTCAGTGTTATGGCATGTTTTTATTACTTCCTTAAAAAGGTACGCTGTAATTAAAATTACATATTTAACAGTGGTAGAGCCACGCATCAGCTTTTGTTGTTGCATGAATGGGCTGGCTCGATCGGGGAAGTACCACAAACTCACAGAATACCGGCGTGAAGTAGAAGTCTAACAAACTTCTGCGTTTCGTCTGGTGAGTGCAGGTAACCGGAGGCCCACACATCCCCTCCCCAATTTCGGGGGTTCATGGGCGGCGGTAATCACTTACCATCACGAGAGCCGCCTGCTCGTTTGCCTCCCTTTTCCATAAAAAATATGTTATATTTAGAAGCAAGATTAAGAAAATAAAAAATATCTTCACGCAATTCCCAATACAGGGGTAGACAGAGGTCGAGTCTAGACAATCACGTTCCTTCGACCCACCTTTCACCGAAGATATTTTCGGGACAACGTGACAGGTGGTGAGCCCGTCGCCGTCTTTATGTCCAAGCCAACGATATTCGTACATAAGTTTTTGAAAACCCATTGGTACGAGCCTACCAACTGGGGATCGAACTCAGGTCTCTCGACTCGAAATTCCGACCACCCAACCACTCGGCTATCGTGACGTTTTATATATTTATATTTTAAATTTTAGAAGATATAACTGAATCTAATAACTAAACCCGTTATCAGGAGTTAGCGATTTCCATTTTTAAAACAATATATTTTAGTCACCATACTTAGTCACCTCTACGTCACCATCAAGAGAAAGTGGGTGGTAAATACCGACACCTGATAGCAGGTTGTTAGTCAGTTTTAGTAAAAAAAAATCCATTTGCATGTTATTGATTGATCATTGAGCTTTGAGTCCTTTATGAACACGTTCGCCCCAAGGCTATTACGATTCATTAACATAATTCCCGGCAAACATAATACCACTTCGTTCACATACATTAGTCTTTGTTACATTACTATCGCTCAGTTTAACATATTAAACATACATGTAGATATAATCATAATAATAAGTTATGTCACGAAAACTAATGATATTACTCGAATAATAATTAATTATGAAAATAATATTTTATTTCAGTGTTATGGCATGTTTTTATTACTTCCTTAAAAAAGGTACGCTGTAATTAAAATTACATATTTAACAGTGGTAGAGCCACGCATCAGCTTTTGTTGTTGCATGAATGGGCTACGAAGTACCACGACCTCACAGAATACCGGCGTGAAGTAGAAGTCTAACAAACTTCTGCGTTTCGTCTGGTGAGTGCAGGTAACCGGAGGCCCACACACCCCCCTCCCCTAATTTCGGGGGGGTTCATGGGCGGCGGTAATCACTTACCATCACGAGAGCCGCCAATTAAGTCCCTTTGACCTTCCACCGAAGATATTTTCGGGACAACGTGACAGGTGGTGAGCCCGTCGCCGTCTTTATGTCCAAGCCAACGATGAAATTCGTACATAAGTTTTTGAAAAACTCATTGGTACTGCCACATGGGGATCGAACTCAGGTCTCTCGACTCGAAATTCCGACCACCAAACAACTCGGCTTTCGTGACAAGATTATTGTGATCAAGATTAATAAAAATTAATTTTAAATTATAAAGGCGGTAGACTACCAGGAGTCCGAGTCGCCAGGGTCACTATCAAAGCCTTCATTCATCCATTTCTCCCGCCACATAACAGTATAATAACTGAGGCTTAAAATGTAAAGAAACTGGGGTAATAACAGACAATGATGTATTTAGCTAATAACAGAAAATGTCTGCATTCTTGCACGTTTAAATGTGATGGAAATTCACGATAGTTGAGTGGTGGGGCGATTGAAATTCGGGTCATGACAACCGAGTTCTATCCTCTCGTATCAGGCTCCTACCAGTGAGTTTTCTCTTATGTACGTAAACTTATGTACGATTTATATCGATGGCTTGAATATAAAGATGGCGATAGATCTACCACCTGCCATGTTACTTCAAAATAAGCTCCGGTGAAACGTGGGTTGAAAGAATTAAATTGTCTAAACCTCTGACTATGCAGGGGATTGCGTAAATATTAAAAAGGAGGTGGTAGTTGTTCATTAGTCGCAGTAGACACTTTCCATCAGATGAACAGTTAGCTTGTTTTTTACCACGTGTATTGCAGAGTTATGAAGATTTAGTTTTAACACATCAATAAAAATGCAACTACACAGACTAAACTTTAGCAAAAAAATAGCGAGCGCTCAAAGAATGCACTTGAGAAGTTTATTGGCAGCAATTAAACGCGTTGCAAGCTCTGTAATGAAAACGGTCTATGAGCTCGGAATAGTCGAAAAGTGTTGTTGGATTTTTTTATAACTTACGAGAACTATTATCTAACCAACTAAACTAATACTATAAAAGCGAAATTAAGTCAGTACATATTTCCGTTTATAATAATTTATCTTAGCAATCCATAATTTACGTACCAAATTAGTAAACCTACAGCTTTATATTGTTAGTTTCGATGAAGTCGCACAAAATATTTACAAAAGGATTAAACACAAGGAACAACAAGTAGGGGAAATTCGTAGGACGGGGGATGTAATTGGGCAAAATGTCGTATAAGGAGGAGGAAACTTTAGGACATTCAAAGAAGAGATGATTAATGGGTTCTTCGCCCAATCCACACTCACAAATAGAGCTATCTCTTATTCTTACTTTAGCCAGGTGAACTGGAGAACAGGTATGACCAAGTTTGAGGCGATGTCGCTTTATTATAAAATACTGTAAGGTGAATTAAAACATATTTGGAAATAATCAATAAATGAAAGGGGAGCTGTGGCAAAGGACATGGCATAGTAACCACGAAGTAACGACGAGTAGTGTGTGGGTGTCTGTGTGTGTAGGTGTTAAAGTCCATGCAGCATATGCTGCATGGACTTTTATAGTGAGGAATTTGTAAGGATTAATTATTGGTATTGGTTAATTATTGGTATTGGTTCATATAATTATTGGTATGGTATTAATTATTGGTATTGGTTAATACCACAATAATTCATAAAATTCATAATAAAATAAACACATATTCATATATATATATATATATATATATATATATATATATATATATATATATATATATATATATATATATATATATATATATATATATATATATATATATATATATATATATATATATATATATATGTAGGGATTATCCTGATTAAATGAAATAATTGGTTTTTCAACTCACTTCAGTCTTTTATTTTCACTTTTACTATTTTAGAATATTAATTTCGTCTTATCACTTTCTTCTTCCTTTCTCGTACGCCATTCGTCTCCTCCCTCCCTCACACATCATTCTATCTCATCTCATTCATCTCAATCAATCATTATGTCATATCTTCCCTCTTAGTCTCACTTATCCTTTCTCTCACTCATTTACACATCCTACACTCAATATCCTGCTTTCATATCTGTCCTCAGATATGGTTAACATTTTAATAAAAATTTTATTTTTAATCTAGTAGGAACATAGATTACATCATCACTAACTTAATTAGTACTTAAATAAACTAGACATCTTTAGAAAACTTAAATAAACTAAACTTTTAAAAGAAAATAACACCTTATGGTGTAACACGTTGTTCCTTTATAACACAAAACAACAATAAAAATATCCTACTTTAAAATTCATTCTTCATCCACTCTTACACATACTGCTGAAAACTATCAAAAATTAGTGTTCACCTGAAACATACAAAAATATTAAGACACATTAATCATCATCTCCAGGCCACCTCTTCATCAAATCAGCTGAGCTTGATGTCTTGTTCGGCCCTTCTGTAGTGTCGTACACCTTCTCCACATCATAGCGGTCATTTCGTTTTATCTTCACTACTTTGTAAGGTCCAAAAACTTCGGTTTCAGTTGCAACCCTGGTCCAAACTGCGTTCTCTTGATAGCAACTAGCTCATCTAGCTCGTACTTGTTGCTGTCCTTCCTTTCTTATCATAGGTCTTTCTGTTTTCTTCCTGTACTTTCTGGATTTGTTCTTTGGCCTTCTGCCTCAGTTCTTCTCTCTGTTCGTTGTGTTGTTCTGCTAGCTCTTGTTGCAGTAGTTCAACAATTTGTAGGTCATCTTTACATTTCATCTTTGAGCCCACCATCAACTCAAAAGGTGTGGTATCTGTACTCCTCTGGTATGTGTTGTTCAGCGCTCTCTGTACTCTGCTCACATGTTTGTACCATAACGATTTGTCCTCTATACACAGCTTCGTAAACATTGGAGTGAGTATGCGGTGAACCCTCCACCTGACCGTTTCCTCGTGGTACTCCTGTCGTGATCTTCGCATGCTCTATGTTTTCATCTAGACAGTATTTCGTGAAGTCGCCACTGTGAATGCTGTTCCTCTATCAGTTATGATTCTGGTAGGGTTGCCAAATATCTCCTGGTGTGCTTGCATCTTCGTCAGTACTTCTGCGGATGTTGTCGACTTCGTGGGTAAAGCCACACAAACTTCGTAAAGGCATCAATCACTGTCAAAATATGATTGTACTGCTTCCTCGTCTCCGTGAGTGGTCCTATGTGATCTAAATGAAGGGTATGCAGGGGTGTTCCTTCTTTATTGATTGGATTTAAAAATCCTTCTGCTTTGCCGGCCTTTCTTGTAGCCAATAGGCATGGGATACAACTATGTATGACTTCTTCAATCCTCTTGTCAAGGTTCTTTATGTAATAGTCTTTATTTATGGCTTCTTTCATCTTTCTTGTTGCAAAATGCCCATTCTCATGAATCTTTTGATTATTTCCTTCTCCATAGATCTTGGTACCACCATCTGCTTCTGATCTCCTTTGTAAATAATTCCATTGTCCATCCAGTAGTCGTTGTATTGTCCGTCCTGTAGTATAATCGTTCTGATAGCATTCAGCTCATCGTCTGATTCTTGATTGTGTCTCATCTCGTCATGTAAGCTTGTTATAGCTAGCACGCATGGGTTTCTGCTCAGTGCATCAGCATGCTTCATCTTCGTTCCTGCTCTGTGCTCTATTTCGAAATCATACTCGTCTAAAACAAAGCCCATCTTGCCACTTTTGGAGCTAAATCTTTCTTTCTCAGTGTCATTTCGAATGCCTTGCAGTCTGTCACTATCTTGAAGTGTACTCCGTACAGGTATTGTCTAAACTTCTTCACTCCTTGAATAACAGCTAATGCTTCTAGCTCATAGCTGCTATACCGGCTCTCTGCATCACTTTTTATGACTCATGTAGTGTACTGGGTGTAGGTCACCATCGGCATGTCTTTGCAATAGTATTGCGGCTAAAGCTTGGCTAGATGCGTCTGTGTGCAACTCCGTAGGTAGTCTGGGATTATAGATCTTCAACACTGGATCTGTCCTCAACTTCTGCTTCAATTCATTGAACGCACATCTTTGTTCTCCACCAAAATTAAATCTGTCATCCTTTCTGAGTAAATCCGTCAATGGTTTTGCAATCTTTGCGTAGTCTTTGATATACTTTCTGAAGTATGAAGTTAATCCAATAAAACTCATCACCTGTTTTGTGTTCTTTGGTTCTGGGAATCTCACCACAGCGTCTATCTTCTCACGGCTGGGTCGTACTTCTCCGTCTTTGATATGATGTCCTAGAAACTCAATCTCTTCATTTAAAAGCCTTGCCTTCTTCCAATTTATCTCTAGACCATAATCAGCTGCCACATTCAGAACTTGCTGTAGTCTTTCCACGGCTCCGACCTCGCTGATTGCTGGAATAATAATATCGTCTATAAATATCATCATCACATTCTTTGCTATTAGATCTCTGAATATAATTGTTATAAATCTCATGAAACACTTAGGCGATGAAGTCAATCCAAATGGTGCCCTCAGAAATTGAACTGCCCATGATGCGTCACAAATGATGTGTATGGCACTGACTCCTCGCTCACCTTCAAATGAAAAAATCCGTTTTGAGATCTAATACGCTAAATATCTTGTTGTCTTTCAGTTTGTCAATCACGTCATCTATGATTGGCAAAGGGAATTCATCTTTAAGAATCTTCTTGTTTAGTAGCCTGTAGTCGACACAGACTCTAGTAGTGTCATCTTTCTTCTTGACCAACACCAGGGACTAGCATATTCAGAAAAACTTACCCGCGCAATGCCTTTCTCTATCCACCTCTGCCTGGTCTTCCACTAACTTTTGCTCCGTCAACGCCAGCCGTCGTGGGCGTTGGGCAACTGGGATGTCGTCCTTCAACACAATCTTCAATTGTACTGGTGCTTCTTTAGTTTGGCACGGTTTGTAATCCAATACCATTTGCTCCACCTGCTCTCGAGTGTTTACACCTGCTGCACAACCTGTTAACTCAATTTGGTTAGCAAAACAATCAACTCTCTTCCACCATTCATCATCTTTCGGGTACAACTTCGCCTCTCCATCACATAACACCATCACTAATTCACTCAGAAATTCTTGCCCTAAAATAACCGTAAACGGCATACAGTCTCTAGGCACTACATGGAATGTCACGTCTTCGTAGAGCTCTCCGTCGATCGTCACGTTAGCACGAAACTGTCCGCTCGATTTCACCTTTGTTTGGCCAAGTCCAGATATCACCAAGTTGTCGTCGTATTTCTCAATGTTAAACGCCATAAACTGGTCGTCGGCCACTAGATTCGCACATGATCCTGTGTCTAGTAATGTCTTGACTTGAAAACCACACATTTCCATCATTTTCATGGGTTTTTCTGCACTTTCAACTTAAACTCGTCTTTGTTATTGTTTTGAATGTGAAACATTCCGCCATGTTCTCCGTTTTCATTGTCAAACGTGAACTCTCGCTCCTCATTGGCTGTTGTCGTGTTTGACATCACTTGCAAACATGGCCGCCCCTCGGCTTCATGTTTGGTTGGTCGAATCTTCGAGGCGTCGTCTTATTGGCTGGCACCCGGCGCCGCCAAATTTGAATGCATTTCCGCCGCTTCCGCTGCCAACAGCGCCATCACGTCTAGCGGAGGATTGTGGAACCTCGACTTTGCAATGCTTACTCAAATGTCCGAATGCATTACAGCGAAAAACACTTGATTCCTGTGGGACAGTCGCTCGCCATATGGTCATTCTCCCCACAGTTGTAGCACCGTCTCCGCTGCTGACCACCTGTCTGCTGTTTGCCACTCGTCGTTGGTCGTCTCGAACCTTGTCGCTCGCTGGTCTCCTTTGGTGCAGAGCTTCTTTTTAGCCTCTGACCTCTCCTTCATTTGTTCATACAGCTTTAATCTATCTTTGAGTACTGAGTATGTAACAGCGCCATAAAGTATAGTATTGTTTACTTCACTATCTTGAATGCCCTCAACAATCTACCCGCGAACCGCGCGCGCGATAAACACATCGATTTGCAAGCTTAGTAAATAAATAAGTTTTAAAGTGTTATAGTGTAGTAAATAACTTTGTTTTTGCATATTAATAAATCACCAGTGGTATTTAAGTGGAAGTGAAGTTTGTTTACCTGTGCACTCGTGATTTAACGTTATATTTATATGAATTGCCTACTTGCTTTCGACGATCAGCGGTAGGCGGTCATTAGTACTTTGCGTAGTGTCACAGTCTAAATAATAAACATTGCATTGCTCCAGTATAGTAAAAGTTAGTTCAACTTCAACTAAGTAAATTGTTACTGATTTTAATACTCAGACACATATTTTAACACGATTACCGGTCTACATAATAATGATGTGCGAAGCATGTAATCGTTCTGTAAAAAGAAGAACTACTTTTATGCTCAGGATGCAAGAAGGGATTTCATTATCAATGTGTAAACATGCTACCATCTTTCTATAAGCAAAATATTACAGATTTAAAAAGATCATGGAAATGTCCTACTTGGATGAATATCACTAGAAGAAAATGTGATAATACTCCGGCTAGGGCAAGGTTTTCACGAACATCGCCCTCATCTTTGGATGAAGCAACATTTACCCCTGAGTCTCATAGTAATCCTGAAATTCTAGATAATCAGGAACATACGGAATCAATGAACTCACAGTTAAACTCACTCCTCCCTGCTGCCTTATCGCACTCGTCCGGTAACCCCGTGACATTGCAACAGCTGAGTGCCCTTCTTGACACTAAATTCGAGGGCATGAAGTTTTCGCTTATGCAAGACATCAACCTTTGATGAAAAAACAAATAGACGATTTAAAGGATGACTTTACGCGAACAACAGATTTTTGTCGTCACAACAAGTAGATCTACAAAATAATATAGAAGAGACGAACATAAAAATTAAAACCTTGAAAAGCAAAAGCAGGAACTTCAGTCTGAACTGTTTAATACTCAAAACCGGTTGAATATTTTAGAAAAGCGTCAAGATGTCTGAATATAGAAATACAATTAGTTCCTGACAGACGAAATGAGAACATACTCTTATTAGTAAAGAAACTTCTTGAAATGATCAAAGCTCCTATTGCCGATACAGACATCCGAGCAGTGCGTCGAACAGCCAAACTGAATCCTCAATCGAATCGTCCACGCAATATTTTAGTGACGCTGTCTTCAGAAAGGCAGCGAGACACAATTATATCCGCATTCAAAAGGTATAATAAAGAAAACAAAAGCAACCCTCTGAATACGGTAAACTTAGGCATTTCAGGCGACAAACACCCAATATATGTCGTAGAACATCTTTCACCCCATTTAAAAGTCTACACGCCGATGCTAGAAAATTTGCCAAAGACCGAAATTAAAACATATTTGGAAATAATCAATAAATGAAAGGGGAGCTGTGGCAAAGGACATGGCATAGTAACCACGAAGTAACGACGAGGAGTAAAGAAGTTTTATTTATTTTTATTTATGTTTCTAAAAATACCTGTTCGCATTTATTCTCGACGATGCATTAAAAGCTCCTTTGTAATAGATAAAAGATCCAATTGTTTGCAAAGTGGACACTAAATAAATAAATAAATAAATAAATATCCTCAAACTATTCCCAATATATGGCTAGACCGAGGTCTAGACAATTAAGTCCTTTAGACCCATCTTTAACTGAAGACACTTTTCGGGAAAACGTGATTGGTGGAGAGCCAGTCGCCACCTTTAAATCCATGCCAACGATATAAATCGGTTATAAGTTTGGTGAAAATTTACCATCGAACTTGGGTCTTCCTTGATAAGTGTGTAAGTGGACTTCACATACGAGGTACAATTCAATCCAATGTTTGGAAGGGGAAGGAAATCAAATTCAAAGATTCCGTTACAAAAAAAACATAGATACATACCAAACCATTAAAAAATTGTAAAATTTTAGACCCATGATAATCTCTAGTCAAAGTCCGCACTGTTGTCTTGTCGTGATTAGATATCAAGCATAATGCCTTAATTTGGCAAAATTAAAAAAATATATAATATTGTAATTTGAAGTTGATATCTTTAGATGTGATCATTCACAAATTAACAATTATTATAGTTCAATAAAACATAATATTTAATTAAGAGAGATAATATTGATACCTTATGATACTCGTATATTGTACGACATAAATTAAAATTACCATAAACCCAATTATCAAATGACAAGTCAAGTCTAAACGTGACATGACACGCGACCAAATCCATGCCGCTAATTACGAATCGTTTTTAATTATAAATCACTATTATGAGCCATATCTTTTGTCAGTTGTGCATGTATGTACAAGAGATTGGCGTGGTAACGCTTACGAGATACTAAAATCTTATTCAACCATTGAATGAATTAAAATTATGGAGTTTCGTTTAGCGTATTTATTTTATTATTCATTTAGGCTAATTTAATAAATAAAATAAACTATGTGTGGCGACATCTATGTTTCCACATTGGAAGCTCGCTAGTGCCGGATTCAGGAAAATACATTGACGTCCTACATCGCGCTATCGAAGTTCGCACGATGACATGCATATATACGATTACCGATAGCGCACACTTGTGGAGGAGACGTCCTCCCCAGGTCACGATCACCCGACCTGGCAGGTAGCTACCCTTTTCCTGCACCACATCATCCGCTACTATGGTGACCCCGACGTGATCTCACCGCCAACCGACGGTGACCACTGAAGAACTACGCAGCGAGCTTCTCCAACAACATCGACGTCATCAACGCAGTCACAGCACCGGACTACTGTCGGCACAACGCGTGCTTCCTAGTCCTGTCAGCCACTGAGGATCATCAACGACGGGCCCCCTTCTCCTCAGGCTGACACTGCGGCATCGGCATTGTGACCACACATCTCGACTCACCGTAGATACGGTCACAGCCTCTCACCGCAACGCCAGATTGCTCAACGTCAAGATCTCTTCACTCGACTCCAGTCTCAGCAGGGGAGTGATGTGGCGACATCTATGTTTCCACATTGAAGCCCGCTAGTGGCGGATTCAGGAAAATACATTGACGTCCTACATCGCGCTATCGAAGTTCGCACGATGACATGCATATATACGATTACCGATAGCGCACACTTGTGGAGGAGACGTCCTCCCCAGGTCACGATCACCCGACCTGGCAGGTAGCTACCCTTTTCCTGCACCACATCATCCGCTACTATGGTGACCCCGACGTGATCTCACCGCCAACCGACGGTGACCACTGAAGAACTACGCAGCGAGCTTCTCCAACAACATCGACGTCATCAACGCAGTCACAGCACCGGACTACTGTCGGCACAACGCGTGCTTCCTAGTCCTGTCAGCCACTGAGGATCATCAACGACGGGCCCCCTTCTCCTCAGGCTGACACTGCGGCATCGGCATTGTGACCACACATCTCGACTCACCGTAGATACGGTCACAGCCTCTCACCGCAACGCCAGATTGCTCAACGTCAAGATCTCTTCACTCGACTTCCAGTCTCAGCAGGGGAGTGATGTGGCGACATCTATGTTTCCACATTGAAGCCCGCTAGTGGCGGATTCAGGAAAATACATTGACGTCCCACATCGCGCTATCGAAGTTCGCACGATGACATGCACATATACGATTACCGATAGCGCACACTTGTGGAGGAGACGTCCTCCCCAGGTCACGATCACCCGACCTGGCAGGTAGCTACCCTTTTCCTGCACCACATCATCCGCTACTATGGTGACCCCGACGTGATCTCACCGCCAACCGACGGTGACCACTGAAGAACTACGCAGCGAGCTTCTCCAACAACATCGACGTCATCAACGCAGTCACAGCACCGGACTACTGTCGGCACAACGCGTGCTTCCTAGTCCTGTCAGCCACTGAGGATCATCAACGACGGGCCCCCTTCTCCTCAGGCTGACACTGCGGCATCGGCATTGTGACCACACATCTCGACTCACCGTAGATACGGTCACAGCCTCTCACCGCAACGCCAGATTGCTCAACGTCAAGATCTCTTCACTCTCGACTTCCAGTCTCAGCAGGGGAGTGATGTGGCGACATCTATGTTTCCACATTGGAAGCCCGCTAGTGGCGGATTCAGGAAAATACATTGACGTCCTACATCGCGCTATCGAAGTTCGCACGATGACATGCACATATACGATTACCGATAGCGCACACTTGTGGAGGAGACGTCCTCCCCAGGTCACGATCACCCGACCTGGCCGGTAGCTACTCTTTTCCTGCAGCATATCATCCGCTACATATGTTTAAAAACCGAAAAAAAACGACTTCAAAAACTAAAAAGTATAAAATAACTTAATAGAGATTACTTAATAGAGACTCAGGGAATCACTTCAAACCCATTTAATAGGTTTGATGTGATACCCCGAGGTTGTTGACCCAAGTTCAATCCCCAAGACCACCAATACCGATATATACCAAGTACCAATGGGTTTTTCAAAACACATGTACAATGAATATGGATTGGACGTAAAGACGGGGACGGTTCAACTGTCACGTTGTTCAAAAAAAAATTCTGCAGTACTTGACAATTGGCTGCTGAGTTTTTTCAATTTTGGCCTGGTATTTCTCGAGATGGTTATGTCGCCATATGAAGTTGTGTCGCCATATCGATAGTGTACTTGCCGAGACTACTGTAACTGCGTACTTTTTTTAAAATATTCCTTACAAGATTAGCGCGTTAATGATAATAAGATTAAGATATAATATTAATGTTAAATAAGTTTAAAAAAAGACGAAAAACAAGGTCACATATTGCTTGATTTATTCTTCCTATGACTTTAACTAGCTCCTCAATTAGTTAGAATATTTTTAATGAAAACCGGATGCTTATTAAACTTTGTACCATTTAAAAAAATTAAATGTACTTTTTAGTAACGATTACTTTAGTAATTACAACTCCAATTTACTGAGAGCCAATATTTCCATTTCCATAAAAAATGCATCTTTCGATTTTTTTGATTCGTCGGCGGTTCCTTTAATTTTTCTTTTTCCATTAACCACGCCTGTGTTGATGCAAAAGAAATATATTCAAATCGGTCGAGCTGTGACTTTTTACGAGACTAACGCACGGTGATTGATTTTTATGTATAAAGAAATAGCGGTTGAAATAATAAATAAATTAATAATAAATGATAAACAAATAATGAATTGAATATATATATATATATATATATATATATATATATATATATATATATATATATATATATATATATATATATATATATATATATATATATATATATATATATATATATATATATATATATATATATTATTATGAATTTTATGAATTATTGTGGTATTAACCAATACCAATAATTAATCATTACAAATTCCTCACTATAAAAGTCCATGCAGCATATGCTGCATGGACTTTCTCATCATTATCTTAGACCGCTGCCATACTGCAACTGTCAGTAAGTATTTACAAGTGGTTGATTCGTCATTCGACCAACATCTGTGACAACGGTTTTTATTTTTAATAGCTAAAGATATAAAGATCTGATGAACACACTAATAGATTACTCTCGTCTAGCGTGATATCTCTGTTACAATTTGGACGCCTTATTGTGGTTAAAGTGACAGTTAAGGTCACCTGTTTCAATTAAGACAATTGCGATGAGATAACATTCTACTGCGGTTGTAGCCTCCCGTAATTGTTAGAATGTCGCACCATCTGTTATTATTATTGCTAACACAAAAATCTGTCTAACTCACGATAGCTGATCGGTTAGGTAATCGGAATTCGTGTCAAGAGAATCGATTTTGGGTTCCAAGGTTCGTACCAATGTTTTTTCAAAAACTTATGTACGATTTATATCGTTGGCTTGGACATAGAGACGGCGACGGGCTCACCAGCTGTCACGTTGTCCCAAAAATTTCTTAGGTGGAAGATGCGTTGAAAGGACTTAATTGTCTAGTTGTTTGTCTACCCCTGTTTGTTTATTTATTATTGTTCCAAAAAACTATATATTAGGTATTATTTCAATTCCTAATAATTATGTATGGTGAGCAGAATGTTATGTGGTGTCATTGTTAAATATAAGAAAAAGAGCGCAGTTCAGTACGGAGAGAAGTGAAACCCCCAGAACAGTAAATATTGATGTATATAGACTGTTGGCTATCGCGGTTCGTAGAATGTTAAATTTTTATTAAATTAGCTTTTAAATTAAAACTTTAAATTATTTTAAGTACTTATACTTAATTAATACTTTATATTATTTTAAGTACTTAGTAATACATTACGATGGTTTTGAATAATTAATTATTTAATTTCGATGTTGTAGAAGGTGGAATAAAATACTATTTTGCAATATAAAATTCAATTATTCTATTTAATTTATCAATTAGCTGGTTATAATTTTAAGATTAAATTATAATTGAAAAATAATAACAAATTAATGATAGTCAAGTGGTAAGGTAATCAAAATTCGAGTCAAGGGACCCGAGTTGGATCCCCAAGTGAAAAGCACGTACCTATGAGTTTTTACCTAAAACCTATGTACTATTTTACTATTGTTAGCTTGGACCTAAAGATCGCCATCTTCAGCTCACCACCATATCACGTTATCCCAAAAAATGTCTTCAGTGGAAGGTGGACTTAATTGTCAAGACCTATGTTTACCCCTGCATTGGGAATGGTGTGAGGATATTTCTTTTTAAGTTTAACTTGTGACTTATGTCCCCGTTGCAATCGCATTATAATGTTGTAAGTGGCAGTAAAAGTCACCGGTTCCAATTAAATTTGTTATAACAGTAGTTTGATATTAGTGTCTACACCATATCTAACTTACTCATAACGGTAACATCGAAGAAAATATGTTATTATTTTTAGACTGTAAGATTTTACCACCCGATACCTTGGCGAAGACTACCAAAAGAGGGAGGGAGACCATTAATATATATATATATATATATATATATATATATATATATATATATATATATATATATATATATATATATATATATATATATATATATATATATATATATATATATATATATATATATATATATATATATATATATATATTTATATATATATTTATATATATATATATATATATATATATATATATATATATATATATATATATATATATATATATATATATATATATATATATATATATATATATATATATATATATATATATATATATATATATATATATATATATATATATATATATATATATATATATATATATATATATATATATATATATATATATAAAAGAAAAATATAATTCTCAAGTGTTTATAATGTGGCATTTGTAAGGATTAATTATTGGTTTAAATATCAAATTTGTAAAAATAGTTTAATACGTAATCTTTCCAAATATATTTTCTAAAAGTTTACTTAAATAAATACATGATGGACTAAAGAACGAGAAAAATCCTGTGTGTTGCAATTCAGGCTGTGAGTCGGTGTTGAGCCACTGCTCTCTGCGGCGAACTATTTTAATGTGAAACGTGACCCGCGGAAGTAACGTTGTACTCAAAGTTAAAAGCGTTTGTTTACGTTTAGTAGAGTGACCAACGAATTACAATTATGCCGCGGAATTGTAAAATTTGTAATTGTAATTATGTTCTCATGATCTCGTTACCAATTATGTAACCAATAACTACCAATAAATATGATATAAATACACATAATCTAAATATATTTAAACACATAATATACTAGTAAACATTAACCACGTTACCTTTTACCTTAAGTTAGTTTCTAATGTTTTAATAAATGATAAGCAAACCTATAATTCACTTACAAAATTACACCAATCACTAATTCAAAGTACTTTTGTTACTGTAATAGTGTGATAAGCTGTTGGTGTGCCAATAAATAAATAAATAAATAATGGGACATATTTTCTCAACGGCCAATAATTTTATGCAGGATTTAGACTTCTCCCGTAAAAAGGAATATATTGGCTATTGTAGCTACCTCACACTTTAGACCTTGCTGCTTATCACTGGTCTGGTTGAACAATTGTGTCAGGTTACTCTGCCATCTACCAGTCGCAGTCAGAGGCTATTTTACGTAGTCGCACCTTATGACACCTGTGAAAAGAAACAGTAAAGCATATTATAACACTCTTACCACACGGTAATAATAGGATTAAGGATACAGTAAACATAGTCAGACGTTTTGACATTATTTGTAACGCAATTGTTTTAATGATTTTAAAGCATGTAAGTTATGCTAAACTTTCTTTACTTCTCATTTATTTGATTAAAAACAGTTCAGCATAACTAATGTGCTTTAAAGTCAATAAAAATTGCGTAAATTAGATATTTACTTATCTTCATTCACAATCCCTGATGGTACATTCAGAGAGAACAGATCGCCAAGTGTCACGATTCTTACATACGTTTTACGCTTCTTTCAGATTCAATCCGAGTACTCTTGACCCTCACCTCTTCGAACAATTTGCTCACATGGTCTTCGAGAGTTAGGCTCGGCCTACCGCGACACCTTTTAATATTAACTTTCGCGTTATAGGTTTTCTTCATATATTTTTATATATTTTCGCTATATATTTTATTTGGCGTTATCTTATTAATATTTCCTGGGTATAAAGTCATGTATATTAAACAATCATTTGCAAAAATATCAGTAGATGGCACTGATGCTAAAAACAGTGATAAGTAAAGAAAGAGATTTAAAATTTCAACTGATGCATGTAGGACATGATGACTCAGAGGTAAGAGCCGCCCGAGTCAGTTGAAAATTTGAAACATGTTTTCTCTTTAATTTTATATTATTTATTATTAAATCAAGTTATACCTAAGTCACGATAGTCGAGTGGTTGGGTGGTCGGAATTTCGAGTCAAATGACCCGAGTTCGATCCCCAAGTTGCAGGCTCGTACCAAAGGGTTTTTCACTTTTCACCAAAACTTATGTACGATTTATATCGTTGGCTTGGACATAAAGACGGCGACGGGCTCCCCACCTGTCACGTTGTCCCAAAAATACAATTACAATTAACCACCTTCCACCGAAGGGTGGAAGGTTTTTTATTTTTTATAGAAAAGGGAGGCAAACGAGCAGGTGGCTCACGTGATGGTAAGTGATTACCGCCGCCCATGAACACCCGCAATACCAGAGGCATAGCAGATGCGTTGCCTCCCTTAGAGTGTCCCTCTCCCCCAGAATTGGGTGTGTAGGCCTCCGGTTACCTGCACTCACCAGACGAAACGCAGAAGCCTGTTAGACTTCTACTTCACGCCGGTATTCTGTGTGGTCGTGGTACTTCCCCGGTCGAGCCGGCCCATTCATGCAACAACAAAAGCTGATGCGTGGCTCTACCACTGTTAAAAGTTGGTTAATTGTTAGGTAAAGGGACTTAATTGTCTAGACTAGACTTGTGTCTACCCCTGTATTGGGAATTGCGTTAATATACAGGGTGGGCCAAGAATTCGTTAACATTTAAATGTAACTTACCGCGCAAACTATTGCCGCGTGGGCGCGGGCGGGGGCACTAGTTCGCTTCTTGGAAATTGAGTCAAAGACATGTTTCCGGAAAAGCTGATATGCAGACGGGGTGACATCCCATGGCCACCCAGAAGTCCAGATCTATCCCCAGCAGACTTCTTTTTATGGGGTTATTTAAAAAGTCGTGTCTACATTGACGAACCGAATACACTGTGTCAACTTAAAGAAAAAATCATCGAAGAGATGTCGGCGATCGCGCGGTCTCTTTGCAGAAGAGTATTCGAAAATTTCAGGACTCGCTTAGAAGAGTGCAAAAACCGTAACAGTGGTCATTTAGACGAACTAATTTTTAAAAAATAAATTACAACTAATTAGCTTTCTCGTAAATAAACGATTTCTAAAATATGTTAAATGGTTTTTTTATACGATTTTTTCAAAAAATTCATGACCCAACGTGTATTTAGTTATACCTATTTACGTTACTAGTTATTAATAGTTAAGTGGCTACCTTAGTAAGGATTTACATATGCTGATAAGCGGATTGGCGATAACTGTACCGTAAACTTTTCAATTCTTCTGTACCACCCGTCACCGGTAGGTTTAAATTTATTTTGCTTTTTAATGAGATGATAATGCAATTAAATTGTAAATCAAATCATATCCTTTAAATTTTAAGGCTGTTTGCTAAGCTGCCTTAAAGGCATCAAGGGGAAGAATTGTGACATATGTCGTAGTGATGTATCACTTAACTTGTTATCGAGCTTTTTTGAAAAACTCTCTAACTCGCCTTCTAACTCGCAGACTTACATAACGCTTGAAAAAGTCCACTACACTACTGGACACAGGCCTTTCCCGTCCCCTTTAATATTTGCCAATATGGCTATCGACACTGTCGGTAGCCAAACCCAACACAACGCAAACCCGAGAATCAATTACATTTTCTATTTTTTTCATGACGAATTAGAGTAATGCAATTTGCTATACAGGAGGTCACTACCGGCACCCATCACCATCTGATCCACCATTATCTTTTCCAAATCCTTTAACAAAAGCCGACAAGACTTGTGCAGTTCTAATGGTGTTGCGGCTGTTTATCAGCTTCGGTCATCACCATCAAGTGACCTTTTTATCGTATGCCCCACAACTTTCATATAAAAGTTACGTAAAGCTGCTTTAACTGAAGCCAAATTAAAGTTTATAGTCGACAGTGGACTATATAGATTTGTAACTCGAAATAATTTTAATTGCCTTAAATCTGCATTACTAAGTTAAAGATATTAGCTTAATAAATGCCTTAATACGAAAAGTGACTTTCATTATTAAAGCTTTAAAAGATTGTCTATGCATATTTTATGCCAGCGAGGTAAAATTATAAATAAATAAATATCTTCACGCAATTCCCAATACAGGGGTAGACAGAGGTCAAGACTAGACACTTAAGTCCCTTTGACCCACCTTCCACCGAAGATATTTTCGGGACAACGTGACAGGTGGTGAACCCGTCGCCGCCTTTATGTCCAAGCCAACGATGTAATTCGTACATAGGTTTTAGAAAAACCCATTGGTACGAGCCCGCCACCTGGGGATCGAACTCGGGTCTCATGACTCCAAATTCCGACCACCCAACCACTCGGCTATCGTGACGAGGTAAAATTCAGATAAAAAATAGATAAATTTTGCTAATTCTATTGCCTACTTTTTATATATTAAAATGTTCCGTATGTTTATGGTCGCAAAACTCGAAAAGTCATCGATGGATTGACTCGAAATTTTGACAGGTCACTGCATTTTTACCCAAGAGTGTTTGTAAATACTCCGTATCCCGGAGTTTCCATAGGAATGCAAAAATATTTTCATAAAATATAACATTAAAGATATTTAATATTTTTTAAAGATTGCTATGACCAACGTTGTTTTCTGACAAGTAATATAAACAATATTCTATTGCTTTTTTCAAATATTACTATTTTTATGTAAATCCGGAAAAAAACATACAGTATATCCGGTATACAGTATATTCACTATCTCATGCATTTGCCGAATACCGTGATTAGAAACAGTATACATACTACATGTATTATTCGCGTAATAAAATCTTCAACAACGACGATTTTCGGGGTCGAGTGGTGTCGACACCGGTTTTAATATTAGTAGGATCCGAGAATACCGATAATAACAAGTGATACATGGTTTTCGCTTTAATTACTTAATTACTGTTAAAGTGGTATGTTACTAAACAATTCTAATCTTATCTTCTAATTCAAACTTTGTTTCAGTATTTAAATGCATAAACGCCGTTGCAACTCAGTGCAACTTTATATTATGGCTTCAACAGAGGTCATATATCATTTTGAAAACAACACGCTACTGGGAATAGAAGCACAAAATGTACTGACAATGTATGAGCGCTTAATCCACAGAGTGTCGTGTGGATTTCATAATATCTCTAATAGAATATTTATATTACTCTTCTTACTTTTCCAGAATTATAATATTGCAGATGAATTTGCTTTCAGCTCGTACCTTAGTCTATTTTTGAATTTAATTCGAAATCACCGAGAGATATTTCCTCATTTGATTTATTTTTCATTCTTTATTTTTATTAGTTATTTTTTAAACAAAAAAGCCTAGAGATTTATATATAAAAAAAAATAAAAAAATATCTTCACGCAATTCCCAATACAGGGGTAGACAGAGGCCGAGTCTAGACAATTAAGTCCCTTCGACCCACCTTTCACCGAAGATATTTTCGGGACAACGTGACAGGTGGTGAGCCCGTCGCCGCCTTTATGTCCAAGCCAACGATATTCGTACATAAGTTTTTGAAAACCCATTGGTACGAGCCTTCCAACTGAGGATCGAACTCAGGTCTATTGACTCGAAATTCCGACCACCCAACCACTCGGCTATCGTGACTTGAGATTTATATAAAATAAGTATTACCCATTACATTAATATATTTGTTATCCTTTTGTGCCTGTGTATGTGACTGAATTCTTTTTAAACGTCTGGACCAATTTTGATGAAATTTTGTGTGTGTTAACCTGGCAACACCATGGAAACCGATGTTTACGCCACTTGACCACAGAGGTCGTCAACTACTCCATTTCTACTTTCCAATATCTTTTTTCGACAAATACGGCAAGAAACAAAATGAAAACGTGTTCACACATTAAAGGTTTTAAAAGAGAATTTCCATTAAGTACCTGAGATTCCTTAAGTTTCTTTGGCACATATAAATCTTAACGGCTATTTAAATAATCCATACGTTTTTTGTCATGGATTATTTATATTGAACGCACCAACAACACTATGTTCCTTCCGTTTATTATATTTTCTAGCTCAAAGTTAAATAATGATACTAACGTACTTTCGTTGTGTACTGTGTAGCAGACTTAGCGAGAATTGTTCCAATATGAGACGTGAGCCACTATTTTAATACGGTATTCGAAGGTAGGGGATATGCATTTAAGTAATATTTCAGCGTCGAAGTTTAGAAACTGACATGTTTTATCATTTCAGGGGGTAGCATACTTTCCGGAAGTTGTCGGGAAATTTTACTTAAAGTTGTTTTTGGCAGGTATGAAGCATGCTTTCATTAAAAATTGTTACAGTTTTTTTCTTTTATGGTTATCTAACTATTAACACATTTCGGAAAACTTTTTCTTTTCGTTAAGTGCTCTCTTCTACTAAAAAATGATGAGCCTCAGTGGATCAGTCAGATTACAGGTAGACTGGCTAAAGTTTTCATACAAATTAGTTATTTGTATTATAGTATTTTTAATTATTAAATTAAGATATGTAATTACGCAGTGTTTCATAGAGAGCGTTTTGTTCGTCCCAGCCGCGTGCTTATAGTTAGAAAGATAGGCACGGCCCTCGGTTTCGCATACCGCACCACATGACGTCACAGCCTGACGTATCCAGCATAGGTGGTGACGTAGGTGTTACTATACATGAGCAAATATATAACGAAACATTGTACCACAAATATTTTATTACTTGAAAAAGAGTTCGAGTATAATTTATGCACTGATTCCATTTTTAATAGAAACAAAATAATTTATGATAATGACTAAAAGTAGAACGGAGAAAAAAAAATAATATCTTCAATAACAAATATAAGAAATGAATGTCACCTATTTGTACATTCAATATTATTCTAATGTAAAATGTAATTCTGATTTGTGTATACAATAAAGTGAATTTATTTGATAATAATAAATAATAAATGAAAAGACGTTTTTGTGGCTTGTGTTATTAATAAGTACGACATAAAATGACAACAGTTCAAATATTTTAAAATTATTTTTTATTATTTTAATAAGAGGTAAAAAAATTTATTGGGTAATCTCAATTACCAGTCCAATTTACACAGTTAACGCAGTTATTGGGCAATTAATGGAAAAGCCTTGACTAAAGCGAAACTAAAAATTAGGCACACCACAGGGGTATGAGAGATCTGGTACTGCAATCGCCAATCCGCATTCACAACGTGACAATTATGGTAAATTCTCAGTTAACAATTGTGTTTTTTATTCTATTGAATAGAAAAATATGTGACAAATAAAATAAAAAAGTTTGAAATACCAATAATATATGTTCTTAAAAATGTTTTCGCACCAGGTGTGTGCGCCATATCAATTATTTTTACGAGTTTTTAAGCACCTACTTTCTTTCCTTAACTTTGACCTTCTAAAAATGATGCAGGTAATAATACATTTTACGTTTAATATTTTATGTTCGTGTTTCTAGAGCGGATGGGTGAAATTTAATACAAGATGATCGAATTACATCTTGGTCCTATGTAATTTTGGTGAAGTAATTTTTTTAAAATAATGATTGGCATATTACTAGATTTCTAAAACAAAGCATGCAAAGCATGTAAAAGCAGCACCTGCACCTGCGGGTTTTCTACGCTTCTCAAGCGGATTTACAATCAATGTTCTAGACACCATGCATCTATAGATGCATCATAGATGCACCAATCTACCCATTACTAATCTACTGAATGTGGGTTTGGTTATTTTGAGAAGGTCATCTCGTCATCCGTCGGTAGCCAAATACACTTCTAGACCTTCCTTTAGAAGAAACGGGGTGGTATATTTTAATATGTAATAAAACACAAATAAATATGTGTGTATACTGCGCAGATCACTAGTTGCATTATTTTTTTTTAAATGCGTTTGGAATTTAAAACACTTTTATAGATTTTTTTTGCAAACTTGGCAATTTGGCCAGTATTTATTACCTCATGAATTTCGATTATTGTAAATATTTGTTTCTATGACGCAACTTTTATTGAATATTTAAAGCATGCAAGTTATAAATTAAAGAGATATTTGAAAATTCTACTGAAACGGGCGGGAATCTTTTTAAAAAATTTTGCTGAGTGGCAAAGATGAAGGTGGAAAGAGATTTCAATACAATTAATGTGTAAAATACGAGAAAAGCTTTTTAACTAACCTAACATTTTGACATTTACTTACTTTTAAAAATTACTATTGTGTGTAGTAGTAGTCACGATAGCCCAGTTGTTGGGTGGTCGGAATTTCGAGTCGAGAGACCCGAGTTCGATCCCCAGGTGGCAGTACCAATGAGTTTTTCAAAAACTTATGGACGAATTTCATCGTTGTCTTGGACATAAAGGCGGCGACGGGCTCACCAACTGTCACGTTGACCCGAAAATATCTTCGGTGGAAGGTGGGTCAAAAGGACTTAATTGTCTAGACTTGACCTCTGTCTACCCCTGTATTGGGAATTGCGTGAAGATATTTTATTTTTTTTTATTTACTATTGTGTGTATATTGATTTGTATATCAATCAAAAACAAAAGCTATTCGTAAGCGGGCAGCAGCTAATAGCATACGTAAATGTACAGGGAAGAAAATATTAGAAGAAAATATTATCTACATTTCATGAACCGTTCCTGTGAAATGTCAAGATAAGCCAACAAAGGATTTCCTCAAAACCTTACAACAAACGTTCAGAGTCAAGAAAAGCTTGTCATGGACAGGTGCGAGGGGAGCCAGCGCCAACTGTATCCGAATATTTGTTGCCTTAGAACTAATATAATATATGTGTAATTGACTGGCGCTTTCAAAGTGTTTCACTCTAAGGCCGCCAACGCATCTGCTATGCCTCTGGTATTGCGGGTGTTTATGGGCTCCGGTAATTACTTACCATCACGTGAGCCACCTGCTCGTTTGCCTTCCATTTCTATAAAAAAAAGTCATGTAGGATTGGAAGCCGAGATGACTTGTGGGTTATAAGGTACAAGATGCAAGTACAAATAGAAGTGAGTACAAATAGAGTTTTTTGAAAACCACATTAGTACGAGCCTGTAATCTGGGAATCGAACTCGGGTTTTTAGACTCGAAATTCCGATTACCCAACCAATCGGCTATCGTGTGTAGTTCATGGTTGTAACTAAAATATAACAAGAACATAAACGCTAGCCGAGTCAAGAGACCCTTGTTCGATCTTCACGTGGTAGGCTCGCAACAAACAGTTTCAAACTTATGTACGATTTGAATCGATGGCTTAGTCATAAAAATGGCGACATGCTCACCACCTGTTACGTTAACACAAAAAATTTCTTCGGTGAAAGGTGAGTCAAAAGGACTTAAATGTCTGGACCTGAATCTACCCCATTATCTACCCCATTAGTATTTTTTACAGATTATTCTAGCCCACTTAGTAAAGAATCTGTGTATATTTTATTTAGTTTTGAGTGGAGGTCGATTTCGAGGATTTTAAATGTGACGAATAAGGGGAGTTATGCCGTACTTCTGCTGAATATTGATCTTCATTTGAAGTATCGAGTTAAGAAGTTTGGTTAAGTTAAGAGCTTAGATAGAAGCTTGTTTTGTTCAAAATAATAACGCGATGTAATTTTAAGTAGTATATGTAAAATTTTTGAGTTTAACTTTACGTAATTTATTAAATTAAAGAGAAAAAAGTTTAAATTTCAACTGAGACGGGCGGAATTCGAACCCGCGATCCTCGCCGATTCGTGGCGACGCCCTTACCTCCGAGCCACCGTGTCTTACACGCATCAGTTGAAATTTTAAATCTGTATTCTCTTTATTACTTATGCCTTGTTTATTGGCATAGGCGCCGTCTATTATCCCTTTTGCAAGTGACAATTTGATCATCCTGACTTTTCAGTTAGGAATTATCAAAACGATAAGGCCAACTTAATTTTTATTATGCAATTTTATTGATTTTTAAAGCATATTTATGCAGAACTTACATGTTATTAAATTAAGGAGAAAAAAAAGGTACGTAATTTTGTACGGAATGTACATGTCACACATTGCGGTTATGTTACGGTATCTCGCGTTTGTCCTACTCAACCTTAGCTTTATTTTTGTCATTAAAATATGCTCTTAGAGTGCTTAAGGATAATTTCTGGGACGTATCATATTTTACAATAATAAGGAAATAGCGACTATGTCAAGAACCAGCAAACCAGCGTCATGACTATGATGTGTATTTTTTTTTTCATTTTCACCATTAAACGACAATGCGAAATACTAATTTTTATAATTCCTGTAATTCATACAGTTTTATTCTTCTTTTCTTTTGGTGTTTGACTTATATACGTAAACAATGTGCAGGCTTTTAGACGAAATTGCTTATTATTACAAGCCTCGTTATTCCCTTTACTTGAAAATTTAATAAAGACCTAAAAATATGATAGGATACAAGAAACATAAAGATAGAAATAATGTAGAAGATCAGTGGAGATTGAGATCATTTCTCAATCTCCACTGATCTTCTACATTATTTCATAGACTCAAGTTGAGAAAACTAAATTATAAAATATAATATTTATATTAGTATAATTTACATCTGACCAAAATATACAAGCACGTGCTTTTACATTATTATTGTCAGATGTTGATGGCGTATTCATGCCACAACTTTTTTCACGCGGGCCTCCTAAGAGGCGACTAAGAAAAAAATAACATAAATACCGCAATGGTAATCGGCAGATGGTAGGATAACTAGAATACATGGGCTATAATATCCGCTTGTCAAGAATGGCTACTAAGGTCGGTCGTAAGGTAAATTTGGTAATGGATCGGATAATTCAATCCACAATCCGCCAAGCACGACGATTATAGCAAATCCACTTCATAGAAGAGACCAATACCCTGCAGAGGACTTTTAAAAGCCGTGTATAATAGTTATTAAACGTATGGAAATAATAAAGTTTCGTATACAAAAGAGCTTTAATTTTCTATTTAGTAACATAAATTAGCTGTTAGTAGCAGGCAACACAAAGTGCGAGTGTAATTTTAACACAAAAATTACAGTGTGCAAAAAGTGGCGCGCTGAAGTCGAAATTAAAGTTTCGTGTTTCCCGGTAGACAGTAGTCAATTAGCGTTTCCCGTTTGTATTTACTACGTTACATTTTATTTTCACAGTCGAATAACAGTGCTTTAGTGTTAATTGTATATTGAGACATGAAAATAATAAACTTTTTTGTTTATTGTTATTACTACCGAAAACGAAACGAAGGTACTCGCAATATTGCAGGTTTGAAAGATATTCTTATCACTTAAACAGATAAGGTAGTGCTTCGAGGATTTGGGCACCTTGCGCGATTGACTGAAGACCGAATGGTGAAGAAAATATACAGCGCGAGAGCTACGAATAAAAGGGACAACTTTAAAGACTAACTTTCCAAGACGATGTGAGCAGATTGCTTGAAGAGTGCTGCGTCAAGAGTACTTTAATAACTAGGCGCGTATGACATGCATGTATGAAGAAAATGGTGAGATTGATAATAGCTAAAGGGGTAAGGATCGTGACTCTTGGCGATCTATTCTCACTCGCTTCCCCGTCCGGAATATGCATAATAGTATATAATTTTACTTGTATACTGGCGTTAACTATGTAATGAATGTAATGTGTATATAGCGCGATAATCATCTTGAATTATATGAGACCTAAATTAAGCAGAACGCTAATCGGGAGCAGCATCTAAGGTGCGAGGTGTTTGGCACTGTGATCGCCAACCCGCTTGTCCAGTGTGACGATTACAGCAGTGGATTTTTATATGCTGTTGTATACGTATGTATAATTTTGGAATATTTTTTACTTATTGTACAGAGCGATAAAGAAATTATAGTGAACATATAAGATGTAAGAGTAATATTAAATATGTAAGCGTAATATTAAATTATTTTCAAAATATTAAATATATAAGCGTAATATTAAGTTATAACTGGCAAGTTTCTGGCACAAAAATAAAAAAAATTCTATATTATCAGTCGCTCACGGGACAAGGAGAGACACATTAAGCCACGGAAACCAACAGCCTATTTATTGCACAATTGTGACTAAATTTCTTTAGAAATTAATAGAATTAAACGGTGTGTAGGCTCCCAACAACTCGTCGTTCACGATACATTTTTGAATTGAGTTTGGCAAACAAATAACAACATAAATAATAATAACTTCATTTGTTTTTGAATGGCGTGCTTATATGCAATTATAGAAAAATATATCGTCTGAAACTAGTTTAGTCTGAGAGACTTATTTTGTGGTTATACCCGTGTCTCAACAATTTATATTGTATGTGTTAGAAGAAATTTATGATGCCATATGAGATAAAATACCAATGAAAAAAAAATAAAAATATTAACTACCTGGGGAATGCATGCAAAAAGGCGTAAATTATAAGTATTATTTACTTACTTAACAGCTTGTAAAAGTCCACTGTTGACGAAAGTCTCTCCGGTATCTGCCTCAATCGCCACACTTGGTAAACGATTTATTGATTGCTGTACCAGACACATTACCCTTAGCTTAAAAGCTGCTGACCGTGATAGCCAGCAGTCTGCATAATGCAGGTGTGGTGAGTTTCGATTTGGTTATCCCCCAACCTCGACAGCGAAACAAGACTATATGACGAAAGTGTGCAATAAATTCTTACGCCTATAGAACATAATTTAATAGTTATTACGTATTTCTCATTAAAACTCCTATAAAATGAAACAAAAATATCAAATATTCTTAATTAATTTAAATTAATAAAATTTTAAGGTTGGCTGGTCGAAAATATCTTCGGTGAAAAGTGGGGCAAATGGACTTAATTGTTTAGACTAGACCTCTGTCTACCTCTGTATTGGAAATTGCGTGAAGATAATGAAATTTTGAAATAGTTTTACGAAACAGACAATAGCTTTTATTTTGAAAAGTCTTCTTTTGGACAATATATAACATAATATATAACATAACATAAAACATAGTATCCTTTTGGAATTGTATATTGCGTTAAGCTTTGCCTGTAAAATTTCCCGTTTTGGGCCTTTGTGTATGCGGTTATCCAAAATTTTAGTATCTTGGGCCCGTTATATTTTACGGCGAGTATAAAGGCTTATTTAAATACAAACAGGCATGTACATTTTATCCGTATATTCTTGTAAGATCATAATATTTCAGCGAAAGTGCCTCATATGCGAGGACACTTTACATTTATAACTCAATGACGTGTGTGATAAAATTCGTAAGTCATATATTGCCAAATTCCACTCGTGATGACATCATTTTTAAGATATACTTATTTAAAAAAAAAAAACACGTCACACAGCTCCGCTTTGAGTTTGATAGCTGCAAAGCCATTTAATACATACAATAAATATATACATTGAGAATACATCCATAGTTAGTGACAACAACATATGCATTGCTTTGATGCCAAAGTAAGCAGCTAAAGTACTTGTGTTATGGAATCGGAAACATTGAAGACACCACAAACATCCAGATCTGAGGAAATCTAGAAAAGTGGTTTTTCTACACTGACTCGTCCGGGAATTGAACCCGGGACCTCAGCAACGGCGATCCCTTGAAAACCGGCTTGTACTTCCACGGAGGTCATCAATGATAATGATTTTAAATATTCGGAAAAATTGTTAAGAGGATTGCGTGAGGAACGCGTTGGCCCGGAGGGAGAACATAGTCATGATACGGTAGATGTTGCGGGTTTGAATCCCGCTCACGTAAGTTGCTTTGTTAAATTTCTCATTAATTTAATTCTACACAGTAAAATTTTTACTTGTATTAATCACTAGGCAAAACTTAGTAAATTTATGAGTACAAAATCAAGTTATGTGCAATGTACTTAATTTATTGTACCCCAAAAGTAATGCAAGAAGCATTACATGTATGAAAATTCTGTGATTTTGTGATCCATTCATAGAAATTATTCTTCGGGTTATTGGACGAACAAAAATGAATTATTCGTAGTAATACTCTTGTGAAACTGCAGCTGTTTATGTTTTTCAGTTTTGTCTCGAATAGAACATTTTATATCCTAAGATACTTCCGCGTGTGCTCAAAGGAGGAATCCTTTTAAAAGCACAGTAAATGTGAATACGATATGACAGCGATGCTGATCTTACTCTTAAAGGTTTATTGAAGGAAATACAATGAACGAGCGAGGAATAGCCTAGAATTTTTCTTTGTGTATCGAGTGTCGCGCGTAGCACAAATAAAGCTGTAGCGTTGAGGATTACGCACGGAAATGTTTTCTCAGTTTAATATATATCATATATACAGATATTTAAGAGATGTTTCATTTACATTGTATTTCAATGTAATCTAAAATTGTCACAGTATAAATAAATATATACATCTTCACGCAATTCCCAATACAGGGGTAGACAGAGCTCTAGTTTAGACAATTAAGTCCCCTCGACACACCCTCCACCGAAGATATTTTCGAGACAACGTGACAGGTAGTGAGCCCGTCGACGTCTTAATGTCCAAGCCAACGATATAATTCGTATATTGGTTTTTTGGTAAACCCATTGGTACGAGCCTGCCACATGGGGATCTAACTCGGGTCTCTTGACACGTGATTCCGACCACACGACTATCGTGACTTTTATTAACAGTATGTAAATCGATTTTGAGATTTCGCTTATTGTCTGAAATGGTATTCTTTTAAGTTGATATTATTGTCATCAAGTCAGGATCTGATCACGGAATTCCAAGTAAAATCGGGATAACTACATGGGAATTTTGAAAATGTTTTCGTTAGGAGTTTAAAGTATAAAATGTAAATAAATACGAAAGTATCACAAACGTCCATACCCGGGAAAACGTAGAAAAAGTGGTTTTTCTAATTCACCCGTCCGGGAATCAGAGCTGGCGACATCAAGAAAATCGGTGTGCGATTTATGAGGTATCATATCGTACGTAAAAACGGTAAATTGTGTCTTATTGTTAATAATATACATTTTATATGCCCTTAAAATATTTTATTTACATGTTGACACAAATTTTTTATTTACTGAATACTTATATTTAAAATATAGTGTCATCATTTGCTTCTATCCTTCTTCACAGCCTATCAAAATTCCACTGCAGAACATAGGTCTCCCGCAAAGATTTTCTGAAAGCACAATACCGAGCCACCTACAGTCAAAGACTACCTGAAATTTATGCAGGTCGTCACTCCACTTTTGGGGGTCGTGGTATACTGCGCTTACCAGAACGAGACTGCAACTCTAGAAACTTTCGTCTCAATTGGTTGTCAGTTCTGCGAGCTGTATGTCCGGTCCATTGCCACTTCAGTGTGCTGATCGTGGCTATGTCGTTTACCCTAGTTCTGCTGTGGATATCATCGTTGCGGATTCTGTCACGCAGAGAAACACCTAACATAACCTTTCTTTAGCCCGCTGAGCAACTTTGAGCTTCGTCATTCGGTCAACAGTGAAGACCACATCTCAGTTTCATAGGTCACATCACTAGATATTTTTGATGAGAAGATATGGTAGATATGGTAGAAGATAATATCCCCAACGGATTGTTGGATTTTTCGATTGACCTCTGGATCGAAGTTGGACTTAGCTAGTTTTACAGTTTGTCCCAAGAATAGGTATTCGTCAAAAATCTCGAGCGTAGTGTTCTCAATAAAACCGTTTTAGTTTGACTTGGACGTTAGATATGACCTAAGTCTTGTCTTGTTCATGTTAAGACCAATCTGTTGAAAAAGACTATAGAGGTTATTGAGCATATTGCTAAGTTCCACCTGCGACCGTGCTGCAGGCTATGTCATCGGCAAATCGAAGGTGAATTATATATGTTAACAACGTATGCTTTTCCAGTTCTATGCTTGTATACTCCAAATTTTAGCATGTTTATGACATGTTACACAGAAACAGGAAAATGTGCGCAAAGAAATTACATTATTACACAAATATACAATATTTTTTCTATCTCGCATCCGTATATCAAATTTATTATAATTTTTCCAGGCTCCATTTAATTTTGATTACTGCCGATATTAAATGAACAATTGCTGAACAAACATTGTCATCCACATAATATATTGCTGCTTGTTCGCTAAATTAAATATTTTTTATTATATAATAATTGAAACGGATTGACAATTACATGATGATGAGAGAATTTTTGATTACGATCTTTTTACTTTTTATTAAAAATATTGCATTAAAGATAAGTTATAGTAGTCTAATAACATTCAATAAAATATTATTGATATATGAGGCAGCAGTAACTAACTGAGAATTTCAATATACCGAATGCAATATTTCTAAGAGTTTGTCGAAGTTTTGTGAATCTCGAATTTTATCATAGTCCATTTGGAACTTCTAGACATTTGTTATGTAAACTCTAATCTCTAACTTTACACGTTTCTCGATAGGGTAGTCGATGGTCTAATGACATTCATTTCATCAGAGCTTATTCAGGAAACCATGACGTGACATGAAGTGGTGAGCGTGACGCAATCATAGTGCCCAGCTAAACATTCAAGTCGCACAGAACTTTGGTGTGGTTTTCCAACAATCTGTCGGTAGCCTACAGTACTTAAGAATTGCCCCTCTTGTTGCCTCTTACGACACTCACGGGCAGAAAAGGGAAGGCACATTCTTATGCCGTAACCACACGGCACAGGCACATTAGCCTCAGGTTGAGTTTTGTCTTAGGTTTGGTTGTCGTAGCTTTGTCTTAGGTCCGAGGCCATGATTGAAATACGAAAACCACTTCGGATTCATAAGAACTCAGTAGGAGTGATTAATGGGAATACTAATAATGCAACTTGTTAGTTACATTATTAGTAACATTGAAAGTATCATTTTATTTAAAAAAAATCCGTTCGTTACGTGAACTAGAAGAGGGTTGACATAATTTCGTTTTGTTTTTAATAAATACGACTTGAAGTGACTTTTAAATACAGGGATGAGAGAGATGCTGTAAATAAAATTTCTAATATACTGAAAGAATGCAATAAACTTCGTAGTGGAGGGCCCTCAGCCGAATTTGTAAGCAATGCTAAGAAATAGACCCATCTCGAGTTTATGTAATTGCCATACAATGCATACTGAAAAATCCCTTTTTCTCCAGAAATATAGTGAAAACTCTAAAATTATAAAAAAAAAATAACAACTGTCATTGTTGTGTGTTCTGGATGTTTATATGAGTGTAAAAAATAATTTTCTCTTTATGACAAAAATATTTGTATTTGTGATGTATACTCGTATATACGTTGTTCCTAATAAACTTCGTCGAAAAAACTTAATTGTCTAGATCTCTGTCTACCCCAGAAAAACGTGAAAACGTGAAAATATAAGTAAATACGAAATGATTTTTAAGACCTAAAGAAAAATTTGCCATAATGATCAAGTCGTTGTTCGTTGTTGGCAATCGGATTGGCAATTGTACTTCCAGGCACCTCACACCTTAGACACAGCAGTCCAACGTTGGTCTAGTTTATGTAATCTGGCATTTATCAAGATAGTTATTCCACCATTTGTCAGAAGACATTTCCATTATCGAAGCCCTAAATCGCTTCTTAAAAATGTTTACGGCGTGACCACACGTCACCGTCTATAAAAATTCCATTGCAGGATACAAACCTTCCAAATAAAGAGCGGCTGGCCATCGCTGTGTAAAAGAACCTCTCATGAACCACTGCTGCCTCTCATCGGTCAGCATGATTTTGGACTAGTATACTTCGAAATGGGTATACCGCCATCAGTTAGTAGCCCTTACGTTTTCAAATAGTTTTCTTTCTTTCTTTATTGTGTTGTTGAAGATTTAAAATAATAAATACATATATAGATAGGGCCAGCATCACAACATTGCTCCGATCCCAATGTAAGATGCTAAAGCAATTGAGGTATGGGAATCGGAAACAACGAAGGCACCACAAACACCCAAACCCGGGAAAATGTAGAGTTTTTTTCTACATTGACCCGACCGTGAATTGAACCCGGGACCTCGAGATGCCGACCGGTGTTTACGCCACTCGTCCACGGAGGTCGTCAAATACTGTTACATCGAAGAAAGAAAATGGTATATCACACGCCGAATACCACACAGCAAACCTGAATAGAGCAAGTAATAAATCGCATCAAGCTGAATCAGCATCCATATAAGCTAAAGGCTACTTAACATCTATCGCTCCGGTTAATGAAGCAGTGCTCGCACGTCTCACTTTGACTGTCCAATTATAGTAAACCGAACGTCTGTGTGTTCGATTTCAAATAAGCGATAACTTTTCATTCCTCTCCTTTTATTACATACGAGCACTTCGTAAGCTCTCTGTAAACATATAGCTTACGAGTGGCTTTTTATAATCAATAAATAACAAGTAAGAGAAGTTAATTGTATTGATGGAGTAGTACTTTCCTATTATGCATAGAAGAAAATAATTAAAATTCTAAAATTGCGTCCGAAATTAGTCACGCCGGCTGGACATAAGATTAGCCGTTTTCAATCATTTAGTTACGGCGACGGACTCACCACCTGTCACGTTGTCCCGAAAATATCTTCGGTGGAAGGTGGGTCAAAGCGACTTAATTGTCTTGACTTGACCTCTGTCTACCTCTGTATTGGGAATTGCGTAAAGATATGAGAGAATGAGAGTAGTTAATGCTTATATTTTTAATACTTAGGACTTACCATTAATACCAGGCATTTTCGCGGTAAAAAGGTTTTCAAAATTAACGAAACAGGGGCGTACTATTAAATGCTTGTGTCACGGTCTATGCCACGGTCTGAGTGTTCTACAGTATTTTTTTAGTTAACACGTAATTGCAAACAAAGGAAAGATATGTTTTATATAAAATAATTAAAGATGACAACACATAATTGCCATCTTTCACGATGGAAACACATAGCTTACCGCTTTGCTATTATTGCTTGCTAAGCGGGCTGCGGAATGGGCTATGTTCGGCGTTTCTGTGTGATAAAAAGCGACAATATTGGCATCGAAATTAGAATAACCCATATAGCCGTAAAATACACTTAGTTAAACACAATAAATGTTCAAAATGTTCTTTATAGACATGGCACACACGCACGCACTCACAAATTCAGTAAAATTATAAAGAAGATGAAATTAAAAAAGTATATTTAAAGTAGTAAAATATACATACAGTCAAAAAATCTTAACCACTAAAGGCACTGCACAGGGCTCCATTTTTGGTCCGACAGAATACTTGTTGTATGTAAACGATATGTTAAACATTATAACCAAGGGTTCCGTATACCAGTTCGCTGATGACACCTGCATCCTTGTTGCACACAGGGAAGTCTCGGAAGCGCAAATTATGATACAGGAGAATTATAACTTAATTTGTAAATGGTCACATGATTTAAGATTAGAAATAAATGAACAAAAAACAAAAATAATTCACATGCACTCATCACATAATAAGACAGAGACACAGCCAGTTGTAAAGACTCATAGCCACGCCTGCCTCCACTCTGCCTTCTCCACGTGCGCCATGAGTTGCTCGTGTCCGGAGTTGGAACTGGTAGACCAACACATGTACCTAGGGCTCAAGATTGACAACAGATTCAACTGGGGACCCCATAAAGATTATGTCTGTAAAAAACTTAGGTCAATCTTGAGCAAAATCGTAATATTGAGACCCAAACTTCCCAATGGTACACTCAGACTTTTATATATGGCGCTTGCGGACTCGGTTATAAGTTATGGATTGAGTAGTTATGGAAGAACTTATAAAATTTATATACAGGAAATTTATAACTTATAATTAAGAATTTTAAAAACAATAATACCTAAAAAAATTAATGACGAAATAGAAATTTTCAAATATTTTAAAGTAGTAAATGTTTTTGATAAAATTAAATACGATTTGTTATTAGATAGTAATCAGAGTGAGTATTTAGAAGAAAGATCTCGACCAAATAACTTAAGAAAACAAACATATTGTAGCAAATATACTTTACCTAGATATAATAATATATACGGAGTCCGAAATTCTATTTACCTCACGCCTTACTATCTGAACGAAATATCACCTGATATACAATCATTGTACATGCTTGGAAATAAAAATATGTTGAAAAAAAAACTTAAAGAACTGTATGTGAACGACCAGCCGTCACTAAGATAAGCCCTGCGAGGCTTTTTTGTGATGATGCTACGAATTTTTGTAATATTTTTTTTTGTATCTTAAATAAATGAAAAAAAAATTATAATGTTAAAATTATTAAATATTTTACTACCAAAAATATAAAAATAAAAAAATAAGAATATTTCTTGATTAATTTGTTTCTTAAATTACGACCTGAACTGAAAAAAGTACATTGACTACCGGGAGACTCGATACTTTGATCAAAGGCAGCGTCCAAGCTTTGTGATTAATGTGTAATTATTACTTTTGGTACGCTTTTAACTGTATTGTGTACTGAAATTTCAAACAAAGTTAAGATGTAACACAATACTCTGTCTAATTAAAAAGCTACCATTTCTTTTTTTTCCCACGTTCAAATTTCGAACATTTATTGTGCTGAAAATTGTGTTGATAAGCTTAAAATAAAAAATAAAACAATGTTTCTTATTTTTTAAACAGTGGTGGAGCCACGCATCAGCTTTTGTTGTTGTATGAATGGGCCGGCTCGACCGGGGAAGTACCACAACCTCACAGAATACCGGCGTGAAGTAGAAGTCTAACAAACTTCTGCGTTTGGTCTGGTGAGTGCAGGTAACCGGAGGCCCATACACCCCCCTCCCCCAATTTTAGGGGGAGGGAATAAGGCCGGCAACGCATCTGCTATGCTTCTGGTATTGTGGGTGTTCATGGGCGGCGGTAATCACTTACCATCACGTAAGCCGCCTGCTCGTTTGCCGGCCTTTTCTATAAAAAAAAAAATTAAGCTTGAAGAGTCGAGTTCGAAGGCATGTATCAATGAGTTTTGTCGATACATTGTACTATTCCTACCCTTGGAATTGAGAATAATAAGACGCCGACAGACTCACCATCTACTACTTTATCTCTTTAACAATGTGCCCCCAAATAAGAATGCCATTGAAACGCAAAAAAATATAGAAGATTTTGTGTAAGATTTTTTATTTATTTTTTCCAAAATATTAAGGCAAAATATTAAGATATTTAAGCTCAAAATATGTGACGTATAAATACTTTAATTATTTTAAGTTTTAATATATCCATGACGGACAGCAGTGTCTATAACGCGAGAAGTTAGATATTGCGGTTGCCAAACCGCTTTCGGAGTGGCACTAATCTTTTTAAGGGGAGCGCTAAGAAACACTCTATACTATAGACTATGAAATTTACAACTCATAAATCAACATAGCCCTACGAATAAATGATGTGCTGTTGATCAGGCGAATTGAACTCGGAAGTAGACAAAGGATACTTCGATAAAGTATAAGAGACTAATTTTGTCCGAAGCCGAATCCTAATGCTTAAAGTGCTGAATTTTAATTTGGATTGACATGGGTTCGTTTCCAGATTCATACATTAAGTTTGTATGTATGTGTATTTAAGGCAATTAAATCTCAAACGCACGGGAAACCATGCCAATTCACAGCAAACAAAATTAATTTATTAATAATGGAATCTTCGGCATTGTTAATAGCATACTCCTTTTATTTTTGTGTTACTGTCACTTAATTTTTATCACTTTTACTTTATTTTTCATTATTTATTTGACGACATTTTAGTCTAATTGGTGATGACCCTGCCTTTAAAGTTAAGGGTTATGGGTTCGAATTCCGCGAGGAGCGTACATTTGTGCGATGAATATGAAGGATTATTTTAATTGTTGAAATAACTGACAACCAAAGGGGAAGTTAAGTAAGGAGTGGCAACCTCGTACAGGCAAACGCAGAGTAGAACGACCTACCACGAGATGTAGTGACATGTCGTCACAAAAATGTTGCGAGAAGTCGATGGATGCAGGTGGCTGGGGACCGTTCACTGTGGAAAGTTATGTGGCAGGCCTATGTTAAACAGTGGACTCTTAATAGGCTGTAATGAAGAAAAAGAAGAATGTAAGTATATTGTATCGTTAGGTTGGACATTAAGACGTCGATAGGCTCACAACCAGTCGCGTTGTCCCAAATAAGCCTCGGTGGAAATTTGTTTGAAAGAATTACATGATTTAAACCTTTGCCTATCCTAGTATAGGAAATTTCGCGAAGACATAAGAAAATGTTTTATCATTAAATGTGTAGATGTGAGTGTGGGAATAAATATTTTTTCTTGTGAAGGACACTGTATGAAAAACACGTGTGCTATATTGTAAGAATTTATTGTTATTTTGGGGGCCTTTGAAGTCAGCTACGGAGCAGCTTGCCGGGATGTCTCCGGCATCAAACTCTATCAATGTCAAAGACCTTTATCTGAACTACTAAATGATCTACTTACCGTATAACTGCCAGAAAGATGATATAAGTATTTTATAAAATTTGCATTCATCTCATAAAATGTTTTGAACTGCAGAATTTAGTTTAGTTAGCCTGCTTAGTTTTCCCTTGGTAACAATGTAGCCGAAACTGTCATAAGCTGTGATTGAAGCAAATAAGTAATTTAAGTTGAGTTGTTAAAATATTTCATTTTGAGTTCACAGCTCCAGCAGTTAATAACATTAATTGTCATTGTAACTTGTATTGAAACATCAAATCAAATAATTTATCCATCGATACATAGTAAACTCATTATTTTATTCTAATTAAATCATTATTTATTTTAATCTAATTAAATCATTATTTAAAAAGTTTTATTCTAATTAAATTATTATTTTTTCAGAAGTCACGATAGCCGAGTTGTTGGGTGGTCGGAATTTCGAGTCGAGAGACCCGAGTTCGATCCCCAGGTGGCAGTACCAATGAGTTTTTCAAAACTTATGTATGAATTTCATCGTTGGCTTGGAGATAAAAGCGGCGACGGGCTCACCACCTGTCACGTTGTCCTGAAAATATCTTCGGTGGAAGGTGGGTCAAAGGGACTTAATTGTCTAGACTTGACCTCTATCTACCCCTGTATTGGGAATTGCGTGAAGATATTTATTTTATTTATTATTTTATTTTGTAAATCTATCATCGACTCGTATCGAGGGCGGAGAATAATCTGGGATGTATTTTAATATATACAGACTCGTTTTACTCGCCGTAGGCCAGTGGTTAGTGCGTTCGCTTTATAATGCTGGTGACTCAAGTTAAACCTCGGGCCGGGACTACTGAAATTGTTAAAAGAAATTTTATATACTGAACTTATCATGTGCTCTATGAAAGAAAACATCGCGAGGAAAATAAATACTTACATACATAGATAGGGACTACATCACATACATTACTCTGATCCCAAAGTAAGTAGCTTAAGCACTTGTATTATGGAAATGGCAACAAAGACCCAGACCCGAGAAAAAGTAGAAAAAGTGTTTCCTACATTGATTCGATCGTGAATCAAACCCGGGATCTCTGAGCTGGCGACGCCGTGAAAACCGGTGTGTATGCCTTTCGTCCACGGACGTCGTCAATGATAAAAGGAGGAGAATAATAAAAAAATATTATTACTTACATTTATATTATCTGCCAGCTTTCATCGAAGCATCAATGTGTCTTACATTCCTTGCTCCAATAGAATATAATGAGAGAAGGCCTTTGCCGGCATTGGGCACATAGAAGCTGTGATTACTACTAACACTAGTACCAGCACTATAAGCGTAAGCCATATTATTTCAAAATAGGACTATTTAATTCTATGTTATATCCGAATCGACTATCATTTTTATTCTGACTCTTGATTTATATTGTTTTTAATTTCAAAGTCTGATATAATTTTGTTTTAGCTGATAGTTACATTAAAATTTACTACAACCTTTGTCTTCCATATGTTAAGGATACGCGTGAACGAAACAATGCTTTAGTTTGCGGACTACACAAGATTTAGTAAGGAGTACACAATGACCATCATGAACACTTGGAACCGTGATTTACACGGCTCTGCGATACGCATTGTGAGATATTAATGTGTTGTGGGCCAGAATAGAGTAATCACATATTATGATATATTACTTTATATGAGCCAAGCCGCTAAAGTTTATGAATAGTTATCTCGAAAGTTATTCTTAGAAATCAGCTAAGGTTATGTCCAGTGTTTTACAACAACTAAAACCCAATTAACCCTTATAAACTATTATAAAAGTTATTATATAATAAATAAATAAATATCTTCACGCAATTCCCAATACAGGGTTAGACAGAGGTCTAGTCTAGACCCTTTGACCCACCTTCCACCGAAGATATTTTCGGGACAACGTGACAGGTGGTGAGCCCGTCGCCGACTTTATGTCCTAGCCAACGATATAATTCGTACATAAGTTTTTAAAAAACCCATTGGTACGAGCCTGCCACCTGGGGATCGAACTCGGGTCTCATGACTCGAAATCCCGACCACCCAACCACTCCGCTATCGTGACTTGGCATTATAAAAGTTCGTCTTTAAAATTATAGAAATAACGAACATAGCATGTAAAGTTCTCTGCAAAACATTGGCCTCTCCCGTAACGGAGGGTTTTCCGTATTCGACTTATGGCGATGGCTGCTAGACCTTTTACCTTTGATGCTGCTGCTCGTCATTGGTCTGGTATTTTTAGAGATGGTTATCCCGCAATCTTCCTCATAATGTCTATAGGGATTCATGCATATTCCCAATAATGGAGTAGATAGAGGTCTACATAACAAATCCTTTCGCCCCACCTTTCATCGAAGCCAGTTTGGAACAACGTGATATGGACAGCCTATCTTTATGTCCAAACGAACGGAACAATACACTTATAGAGATATTTATTTTAAATACAAATATATTCATATATACATATAAACATCCATGACCCGAGTACAAAAAATTCATATTCATTACGCTAATGTTTGTCCCTGGCTGAATTCGAACCCGAAGGCATTAATTTCAAAAGCAGAGTCCTAGTAACTCGGCTATTGAGCCGTCTATGAGGGTGTCTAATAGGAATAAAGTATGTTAAAATATATTACTGATGGTAGCGTACATGTTTCAGTACTAGGGTTAAAAGTCAACAAACGCACAATCAAAGACGTTTATTTTGTCTGAACTTGCTTATTTAACCGCTGAGTAGTTAATTAAAGGAACATAACAGCCGCACTTTGGTCAAAGGTATAATATTATCGTATAATGTTATAAGACAATGCTTTTAATTAAAATGTACGTTGGACCTCAAATAGACCGCAAATAGGGAGTTTTTAAAGCAAAGTTGGTTAAACAGAGACTGCCAATAGAAAATCCATAATTCGATTGAATAATTGTATGATCTGCCTACACTTCAGTCCATTTATACAGAGTGAATACGATGAAACATATTTTGCATGATGAGTTTTACTTAGCTTACACGTGTCATTTTATGGTGATTATTTTGTATTTTATACTAACACCTCAATAACAATAAATTTCCGCAAAGTAACGCCTGAGTTCATTAGCATGTCCGTTTGTGACTTTGTTCATGAAGTGTAAAGGCACAACTATAATTCCCTCTATATATTTTACGCAGTATATTTTTTACCTTGATGACGTGCAGCTGTAACTTCATGGTTTTAATGAAATGATAATATAACTGTAGAGTTATTTTCTTAAAAGCTAGGAATTTCTGTCCAAGATCCTACTTTGTTTCTTTGTTTGAGAACAACTCCAGGTTATTTCAACATTACTTTGCACTTCTTAGAAAGTATAAAACAATTTAAAGTTACGTGTCAACCGTAATTCGAAATGTGCATAAAATTTTACGTTGAAAAGGAAACCGGGCAGAATAATCCCGTGTTTTAAATATTTAAGTAAGTCAAAAGTTTCTTCACATAAATTCTGTGTGACATCATTTTCCAAAAGACACCATGTTAACTTACTTCGTTTCTTAACAGCCTAAAAATGCCCACGGCAGGACAAAGGCCTCTCCCTTAAGGAGGGTTTGCACAATCGTTTCGCTTGACAAGCGGATCGACAATATAGATATATCTTGTTGTATAATGTCAATTAATTAAAGAAATGATTTTTAATAAACAAAAGCCAGTCCTGGATGCCCAATCCATAAACTCGACCGATTCCTATTATTTATATTATTATTATTTGTCAGTTTATGTATTATATTACTGTTATTTATTAGGAAGCTCCAAATTATTAGGATATTCGTGAAGATAAAATAGATTGTGTGCCACAGCTCCAACGTACGACTGGATATTACTCCTAACGAACAATTATAAAATAATTATTTATTAATATAAAATAATTTATAATAATCAAAATAGGTTGTCTGTAAGAAATCGCTTTTAGCGATAAGACCGCCATTTGTGTCACCACAGTCTTACAAAATTTAATATTGTATATTTTCTGTGTTGGTATGCAATAAAGAGTATTCTATCTATCTATCTATCAAAATACAATGCGTTGTAAGTATAGTATGTAAACATAATTGTGTACGTTTCCTTACTATAATTGTGTTCTACCATGTTACGAAGTACTCTCTGCTTGCAAAAATTGCATCAAAAACGTCAAGATCTAATTTCTCAACTCTAAAATTGTGGCAACAGATAAAAATTCTATTACAAATAAAGTTGGTCACAAGAGCGAATAAACACAGTAACGAAGGCAAACTTCCTTCTAATAAAGATATCTAAAATGTTTATATAAAATATAAAATTCGGAAACTTGTAACTGGTATTTTTAAAATTCATGCTTTTACAGAAGTTCTTTTCTTTTCTTCTTATTTTACATTATAACGTGAATAGTTTCTCTTTTGAATATTAGAAACATCTCCATCTTGCTTTGAATGGTAAATTTGTACATTAATTTGACTCTCCTCTTACTATTACATAATATATTATTAAGAAAGCCCTTCCCTCAGATAGTATTCAGGAGAACGTCTTTTACAGACACCTTTTTACTTCACTTTTACATTAAGAGGTTGCATATACTTAAAAGTCCAGTATTCATTAAAATTAACATAAAACTATATTTACAAACTTAAACTGTAAGTTTAAAGATTTAACAAATTAAAAAAAATGCATTAACAAATCACGTATTAACAAATCGTCTATACGAGTGGTTTGGGGATTGGAAACCCGAGTTCGATCCCCAGGTAGACTTGTACCAATGGGTTTAAAAAAAAACTTATATACGATTTATATTTTTTTATTTATTTATTTATTTAAGTTTCAATGCACAGTGTAGTACATATGGCGGACTTAATGCCAAGTGGCATTCTCTACCAGTCAACCATCAGGCTAAACAGAAATAAAATGTATTAGCAGTGAAGTTAAATAAAGGGAGAGAGATATTAAATAATGTGGCAAATACAAAAATATTACATAAACATACGGACGATACATTATATACATAAATATACATACAATACATAGATATATATATATATATATATATATATATATATATATATATATATATATATATATATATATATATATATATATGTATATATATATATATATATATATATATATATATATATATATATATATATATATACATTATGACAGATACAGTTTACTTACTATACATTATATATTTTTTATTGATGTGACAGTCTTTTCAATTACCTTATATTTCGAAAAGATAGACAATTTTGGAAACTTGCTGGGTGGTGCATACTGGGAGTTGGGAGTTGCCCTTGACTTACATTACCGTAAATATGTTGGACGCATGACAGGGACACTGCTCCTGGATTGTACTTCAAGTACCTCAACTTCACTTCACCTCAAGTAGTATTGCTCTTATATGACTATGTAATATAAAACTGTACTTCTGTGAAGTCACAGGGTTCCTAGAAGTCGTATTTTAATAAAAAAATTTAATATCAATAAGTTGCATTAAAAATAAAGGTGACAAGCCATTCTTTTTAATGCAACTTGCAAAGGCAATCGCGTATTGTGGATAAAATTATATTAAATATTGGCCAGGGAGTGATTTGCTCTTCCGGTATCTGTATTTCCGAAAGAATACAACATTAACCTCTTCATGGTGCATGTACACAGGCTTCTCATGAGAAAACTCGCTCCGTCGTGCTCTATGGAGTTCAAGAGTCTTCTCATTTTTCAAATAAAATTTAATTGTTTTAGTCGATGCAATTAGTTCTAAACTTTTGTAAAGTTAATTTTCAAATTTTTTAATAATTATAGCGTCAATAGGAGAAAAAAACATCCATGATATAATGGTTTAGGGTATGGACTGCAAAACATGACGTCGCAGGTTCGAGTCTGGCATATTACTATTGTCGTGAACCTCTCCAGAAATAAGTATTTCAGCTTAGTTGCAGTAGTGTATAGGAATACTAGTAATGTTATTTAGTATTGCTATTATGCATTTTTTATCTGATTCGCCTATTTGCGTCCCTTACTTTTGAAAAAAAAAATACGTTTATATTTTATATACGAATATACAGTGTTATGTGTCATATTTCCTTTTTCCCACGCCAATCCTAATACTGTGGTAGAGAAGGTCTAAAGAATTAATTCCTTTCGCCCCACCTTCCACCGAAGAAATTTTTGGGATAACGTGCCAACAATATACTATACTTACAATTCTTACCTTAATCGATTTCTCGAATGCTTTTAACGCCGTTGACCATGAAATCTTGTTAGCTCTTCTCTCGCGCTTGAATATCTCTTCTTGTACTCAGGATTGGTTTTCAACTTATCTTCGAGGGCGCAAACAGGCTGTGCGTGCAGTGCGGTCAGAATTTATCTGAATGGCGTGAAGTGCCTACTGGTGTCCCTCAAGGCGGTATACTCTCCTCTTTTATTTTCAATCTTTATAAACCTTATCACTTCAAATCTTAAGTGCTCTTATCATTTGTATGCTGACGATCTGCAGCTCTATACTCAAGCGGAGCCATCTGAAAAGCAAATCAATAAATTTAATTAATAATGATTTACAGTATCTGTCAGAATGGTCCGTTTTGTTCGGTGTTAAAGTTAATCATTCCAAATGCCAAGCCATTATTATAGGTACCACCAGATACATTAGCAATTTGGATTTCTCTGGTTTGTCGCCAATCATGTATGATGACAATATAATTTGTTTTTGTACCCACGTAAAAACCTCGGTTTATATCTATATAGCGGACCATTCTGACTGATACTGTAAAAAAAAAAAAAAATAAATAAATAAAAATAAAAATATCTTCACGCAATTCCCAATACAGGGGCTACAGCCTTATAGCCGTAAGGGCGAAGGATTTAGATATATATATATATGTATATATATATATATATACATATATATATATATATATATATATATATATATATATATATATATATATATATATATATATATATATATGTATATATATATATATTTATATATATATATATATATATATATATATATATATATATATATATATATATATATATATATATATATATATATATATATATATATATATAAATATATATATATATATATATATATATATATATATATATATATATATATATATATATATATATATATATATATATATATATATATATATATATATATATATTTATATATATATATATATATATATATATATATATATATATATATATATATATATATATATATATATATATATATATATATATATATATATTTTATGTTAAGAGGATTTCATTCCAGAGCCTTATAGCGGTAAGGGCGAAGGATTTAGATGTGTAACCAGTACGGTGTAACGGTGTAAGTAACTTGAGACTTTCAAAAGAACGGAGAATGCGCTTATGAGAATCACCTAAGTATTGACTTTGATTTCAATTACTATAATAACTTTGATTTCAATTACTCAGGTGCACAAGGATCGTTTAGAATTGTAAAAAGTGTGCAGAGAATTCTAATATTACTGCGTTGTCGAATAGGCAGCCACTCAAGCTGTGTTCGAAAAGAAGATACATGGTCATACTTACGTAGACCATAAATGTATCTAATGCAATTGTTTTGGAGACGATCCAATGTGTTAAGGTGATATTGGAAAAGGTCAGAGCAACACACATCAGCATAATCAATAATTGGCAAAATAAGTGATTGAATAAGCAGCTTTTTAGTAGCAATTGGTAGGAAGTTTTTTAGACGATAAAGTGATCTTAAGGTTGCATAAGCTTTCCGACATGTCTCCTGTATTTGTTTATCCCAGGTGAAAGAGCTATCTGCAGCTGCAGCTCTATACTCAAGCGGAGCCATCTGAAAAGCAAATCAATAAATTTAATTAATAATGATTTACAGTATCTGTCAGAAAGGTCCGCTATATATTGATATAATCCGAGGTTTTTTACGTGGGTACAAAAAGAAATTATATTGTCATCATACATGATTGGCGACAAACCAGAGAAATCCAAATTGCTAATGTATCTGGTGGTACCTATAATAATGGCTTGGCATTTGGAATGATTAACTTTAACACCGAACAAAGCGGACCATTCTGACAGATACTGTAAATCATTATTAATTAAATTTATTGATTTGCTTTTCAGATGGCTCCGCTTGAGTATAGAGCTGCAGATCGTCAGCATACAAATGATAAGAGCACTTAAGATTTGAAGTGATAAGGTTTATAAAGATTGAAAATAAAAGAGGAGAGTATACCGCCTTGAGGGACACCAGTAGGCACTTCACGCCATTCAGATAAATTCTGACCGCACTGCACGCACAGCCTGTTTGCGCCCTCGAAGATAAGTTGAAAACCAATCCTGAGTACAAGAAGAGATATTCAAGCGCGAGAGAAGAGCTAACAAGATTTCATGGTCAAAGGCGTTAAAAGCATTCGAGAAATCGATTAAGGTAAGAATTGTAAGTATAGTATATTGTTGGCACGTTATCCCAAAAATTTCTTCGGTGGAAGGTGGGGCGAAAGGAATTAATTCTTTAGACCTTTCTCTACCACAGTATTAGGATTGGCGTGGGAAAAAGGAAATATGACACATAACACTGTATATTCGTATATAAAATATAAACGTATTTTTTTTTCAAAAGTAAGGGACGCAAATAGGCGAATCAGATAAAAAATGCATAATAGCAATACTAAATAACATTACTAGTATTCCTATACACTACTGCAACTAAGCTGAAATACTTATTTCTGGAGAGGTTCACGACAATAGTAATATGCCAGACTCGAACCTGCGACGTCATGTTTTGCAGTCCATACCCTAAACCATTATATCATGGATGTTTTTTCTCCTATTGACGCTATAATTATTAAAAATTTTGAAAATTAACCTTATAAAACTTTAGAACTAATTGCATCGACTAAAATAATAATTTTTTTTTTTTTAGAAAAATAAGTAGACTCTTGAACTTCATAGACCACGACGGAGCGAGTTAACTGATGAGAAGCCTGTGTTCTCGCACCATGAAGAGGTTAAGGTTGAATACTTTCGGAAATACAGACGCCGGAAGAGCATACCACTTCCTGGCCAATATTCAATATAATTTTATCCATTGCAAGATTGCCTTTGCAAGTTGCATTAAAAATAAAGGCTTGTCACCATTATTTTCAATGCAACTTATTTATATTAACAGTTTTATTAAAAATACGACTTCTAGGAACCCTGTGACTTCACAGAAGTACAGTATTATATTATATAGTCATATAAGACTAATACTACTTGAAGTTAAGTGAAGTTGAGATACTTGAAGTACAATCCAGGAGCAGTGTCCCTGTCATGCGTCCAACATATTTACGGTAATGTAAGTCAAGGGCAACTCCCAACTCCCAGTATGCACCACCCAGCAAGTTTCCAAAATTGTCTATCTTTTCGAAATATAAGGTAATTGAAAAGACTGTCACATCAATAAAAAATATATAATGTATAGTAAGTAAACTGTATCTGTCATAAGGGATGGAAACTTCGTGTATCTCATCTAACTCGGATTACACTCAAAGTTATAATGCTCTAAATATTTTAGCTTTATTTTTTACAAGATATCTTGCCGTGTCATATAAAATAATGTGGATGGAGTTTGAACAAGTTACTTTCTAAAATACGAAAAAAACCAAATCTTTTCTCCGAGTCAGTGACATGAAACTTTGTATTATACGTAGAACTTCTATAGTTCCTTATACTATAAACGTACAGAAGTACTTTTAGCTGTTATGAACTAAGTCAAGCTAAGTACGACTATACCAGTAACTAAACTACAGAGAGTTATCATTTGTGTATATAATTATCAAGGTTTATCAAACGCAAACAATTTATGACGAAGTAGCATTATAGCGCTTCAACACTTTTGGACCTCAAGAGGTTGCCAAAGTTTTAAACGAGCAATTTCAAGACAATTTTCCACTGAATTTCTCATCCATGAGGAAATTCAGCCGGCCAGTTACTGAAGACATGTTAACTAATTGCTGTATTGTAATAAAAATAAAATATCCTCAAGCCATTTCTAACACTGGATAATTAAGATTTTTCGACGCACAGATCACCGAAGACATTTTTTGGGACAACGTGACAGGTGGTGAGTCTGTCGCCGTTTTAATGTCCAAGCCAACGACATAATTTGTACTTTTTGTTTATGAAAAAAAAAAACCTATCGGTACGAGCTTTCTGTGGATCGAACTCTGTTCTTTTTGCTCGAATTCGATTTCGATTATCCAACTACTCGGCTATCGGGACGTATTTAAAAAATTATAATAATATCTATCTGGCCTCTCGCGTAAGTAAATTCTGTAGGATCAGACACTTCGCCCCATCATCGCTCTACTCAATTTAATATTTATATTTTATTTTATTTGGTATTCCGTCAACTGTCGGCAGCTAATCTCTTTTCTTAAGGCTGTTACCTTCGCCGCCTCATACGTCAAAAAGAACGGAGGTAGAGTTATTCGTCATATAGTGTCGACCGTGGTGGTATCGGCTTAAGAATATGCCACCACCTATCTTCTCGTGGAAGTCGTAAAAATAAATAAATAAATATCTTTATTATGCAATTTTATTGATTTTTAAAGCATATTCATGCTGAAATTTTTAAAGTTGACCACCGTTTGCAGTTTTAAGGTTTCCGAAATTGTAATAATTAATTCTATAAGACTATGTACAATAAAGAATTATCTATCTATCTAACTTTTATGTGATTAAATTAAAGAGAAAAAAGTTAAAATTTCAACTGACACGGGCGGGATTCGAACCCGCTACCTTCGCCGATCCGTGGCGACGCTCTCTCTTTTTTCTCTTTAATTTAAGCAAATAAATATCTTGTTATAGAGTTAGTTTTAAATAATGATGTTACTAGATGATGATGTTACTGGCCATTATGACTCCTTATCTTCTGATTCCACTTCTATTGGGTCGAGCAGCAATGATGGTTTCGAAAGCATTCCTCCTTTAAATATCACTTTGGACACTTGCAATTAAGCAATCACATATATTCTTCTTACCACTTGTATTCAGACGATCTCCAAATTTATAAAAATTCTTCACTGGAAGACCTGCCAACAGCAATTGAATCTATAAATGCTGACTTCAATTGTATCTTGAAGTGGAGCAAATCTTATGATTTATGCATCAATCCCACGAAAAGTCAGTCAATAATTGTTTGAAGTTCAAGAATTATTAGTAAAATTGATTGGTCTAATATGCCGCAAATTTTTCTCTAGATATTTGCTATGTCGACATAACTGAAGAACAGCTTAACAAACTTGATCGAATTCAAATCCTCAGTATTCAGTTATTTAATTTTTTTTCTGTTTCGTTACATATTTTTATATGTGCAAGGCCACGATCGAATATGTGTCAGTCGCTTCTAAAATTGAGCGTCCTGACTATGACTTTTCGTTTACATTTTATCCTGAATAAAGGAAAAAGACACATACCAATCGTTACTTAAACGGTGATCTCACCATAATCGTGCTAGATCGCAGCTGTCTACCGTGGGTAAATCTATGTTTCAGAGAGCACGAGGGATATGTGAGAGTGAACACTTGGCCGCCGAGCTGCATCGCTTCAAACAAGTTCTGCACGACAAGCTTCGGCTTCCGCGCCTACGTCACAGTGACCGAGTGAAGCCGGCCACGGTCGAGCCTGTGCCTGCTCAGCTGCCATACATCAGAGGAGTCGCTGACAAGATTGGCTGTATCTTAAAACGAGCTTCCATCAAAACATTTTACAAGCCTCCGAGAAAGATTGGTCACTTCTTACCAACTGTCAATTGTAATATTCATCTGGAAGATGCAGGAGTGTACACACTTGACTGCGAATGTGGTGTCTCTTACATAGGATTGTGGTTGGGATCACCCAATGGAATTTCGTGTCAAGAGACCCGAGTTCGATGCCCAGGTGATAGGCTCGTGACCAATGGGTTTTTCAAAAAAAAGCGAATTACATCGTTGGCTTGGACATAAAGACGGCGACGGGCTCACCACCGGTCACGTTGCCCCAAAAATATCTTCGGGGGAAGATAGGTTAAAGGGACTTAATTGTCTATACCTCTGTCTACCCCTGTATTAGGAATTGCGTGAAGATATTTATTTATTTATTTAAAATATCTATCAAAACTCACGTCAAAGAACACATAGCTGATGTAAAACATAGACGCTCTAGAAAGTCTGCAGTCTGTGATCACATTTTAGATCGGCCCAACCATTATATCAGATTTAACAAGCCACATATCCACGCAAAAAACACCAATGATGACCAAGACCCAGGATGATACGTGATACGTTGAAATTGAAAAATATCCCAATTTCAATAGAGAAGGTGGTTGGATACTACCATCTGCATGGGATCCATTCATAAATTAAAATTAAGTCCTAGACCAAGCAAACCACTGCAAGACCTCAAAATACAGTGAGCACTTTCAGCGTAAATCGGATCCAAAAGTAATAAATAAAAGATGACGATAGCCAAAGGAAACAATGACAACGGGACGTTCAAGAGCTCAGTCCTCCCGTGACCCCGGATGCTGAAGCATCCGAAGTATCGTTAAGTAAAAATAGTTTGAAAAACTAAATAAAAATTTTGACAAAATCCAAAATACGTTTTATTTGAGACAACGCTTTATAATTAAACCCATTTTGAATGTGTTATTCAATATAACCCATTCTTAAAATCAATCGTTACAACTTAAGTACAAAGTTCTCAACCGTCCGCCAGCGCTCCGCGTCAACAGCACCACTATCTTATTTCCCCCGGGCGGGGATGGTTTACATTTTAATGTTGTTGCGCGAAATTAAAATAGTATTCTCTCTTGAAACAATTCACCGCTAGCCCCGATTACGCCGCCTTTACCCCTTTTAGCTTCAAACATAAGTAAGCAAGAATTTGAATATAATTTGTCTCAGGAAAAAGAGACATAGTTAAATATTTTAACTTATCGTTATGCTGTTACTTTAAACGAGGTAATATTACTTACTTAAGGTATATCGCAAAATCGAAATTTGTATAATGCCATCTCAGAACCTTATAATTTTAATTGAAACGTGCTTATCTCAATATCATGTTCCGTGTGGCTAAAGTGTAAGTATATAATAACCGTGGGTAAATACTAGAGCTAAATACCTTTTCGGGAAAATACTAGAACGAAATTGTATTACCAAAAATAACCAACTTTAATCAAATGTTAAAATAAAAGTTTCTATGTTCCTCGATGAACGAAGTGTGAACAATTGAATGTTTGTACTTTAACAAAGTATCAATTTTATCCGTAACGTTGTCATTTGCGTGACAGTTTCCAGTATAGACATTTATAAATGAAATGATTTATTTCAGTTATAACAGTGGTAGAGCCACGCATCAGCTTTTGTTGTTGCATGAATGGGCCGGCTCGACCGGGGAAGTACGACCACCTCACAGAATACCGGCGTGAAGTAGAAGTCTATCAAACTTCTGCGTTTCGTCTGGTGAGTGCAGGTAACCGGAGGCCCACACACTCAATTCTGGGGGAGGGGGACACTCTAAGGGAGGCAACGCATCTGCTATGCCTCTGGTATTGCGGGTGTTCATGGGCGGCGGTAATCACTTACCATCACGTGAGCCACTTGCTCGTTTGCCTCCCTTTTCTAAAAAAAATAAAAAAACCTTCCGGCCTTTCAATTGAAATTTTAACTTTTTTTGTCTCTTTAATTTAATAACATAAACTGAAATACAATTAAAATATCGCTTGCTTGCAGAGACATTAACCGAAAATTCAACATAAAAAAAGCTTAATTTAGACTCATCATCATGTGGTAACGGTATAAGGATGTGCCAGTTAGGTGATACAGGTTTGTGGTAAGAGATGACTTATAGGAAACAGCCTAAACGTAAATACCAGTAGCAGCTGCAAAATCCTCCTCACGAGGGAGGCCTATGTCATGCAAAGGAGTTTTACAGGCCGTTATGGATGTATTTATTTTTGTCTGGACAACATATCAATATCAACACTTACGTTATTTTTTTTTGTATAACATATCTTTTAAGTGATGCTGGTAAAAATTGTGATTACAACGTTTGAATATAGAATACAAATAAACATTTATCCAAACATAGTACTTACAGGTATGTATTCTTTGAGACTCCAATTCTCATTCGCAACAACGAAACGCATCACTTTTACTGCGGCAACGCAAAGTACCTGTTCGTAATAAAATAAAACAGCTAAGAAACTGATAAAACTTTATGCCGAAAATATTTTATGTTTAGAATATTTTTGCTTCAGAAGGAATTTAAAATAATAGTAAATAAATATCTTCACGCTTCTAGACAATTCAGTCCCTTTGACCCATCTTCTGCCGAAGATATTTTTCGGGATGACGTGGAAGGTGGCAAGCCCGTCGCCGTCTTCATATCCAAGCCAACTATATAAATTGCACATAAGTTTTTGAAAAACCCATTGGTATGAGCCTGCCACCTGGGGATAGAACTCGGGTCTCTTGACTCGAAATTCCGACCACCCACCCACTCGGCTATCGTGACTTTCGTTTCGTATTTACTCAGATCTACAGAGAAATTTGAAGTTTCTTGTATTAGTCATGCAGTGGTATTCCACGCCGGTGGTAGAATCCTACCATTTCCTCTATTACCTCCTCTATTAAAGCTTTTTAGGTTTTTGGATTTCTACAGCATAAATGATTCGATAGCCAAGTTGGTAGTTCCCTGCCTACAAACATTTGTGTCATGAATATGAATGTTTGTACTCGAGTCATAGACCTTTATATATATTTATAAATATTTATCTAAGTAAATATATATGTTAAAATACTTGAATATATTATACTGACTCTGTTCTCGCTCAAAGGCTCTATTAAGTATATTATGCAGTCAGCGTCTAGAGTAGAGTTTATTTATATTTTGTTAATCAATTCAATTCTGTTAATAAATATTCTGCCGTAAAAATAATAACTAAATTAATTGTTTTTTTACCTTCCTAAGTACAGCGTCTGTGCATTTAAATAAATGGACTTCCACCACAGATTATCTGATACCAAGCACAGTTGACTAGATTCGCCATGAGCATTTGTCGGACTTGCTCTAGATGCCGAAAGAAAGGATTTACTCTTATTTTTCACACATTATTTTACGTAGTTGCGAATGAAGACAAGAAAGATGTTTAAAATAAATTTATGCATTAAATTCTTCCGACACTAAAATTGTCTGAGCATAAAATATTTTTGCCTGTAAAGTTTATTTGTTAGCAGTATCAATTTTATTAGATGCAGATACTGGGTATCAGTTTCATAAAATGTTTTATTTAGATGCAAGAATTGCAACCAAACAATTTTTTGAGATAATTTTCACGACATCGGGAAAGGCATGGTAAAGAACGTAAGTAGTATGGCACATTGTACAAACAATCCAAGACAATGCATGCATAGCGTGAGTCAATGGTTGCTCCGAGTTTAGATTCTTCCACTTCTTACTGAGAACAAATATCCATCTCCTAAAACTATACTCGTAATTTAGTTATTATTATATTCTACGAGTAAATATTACGAGATTTATATCATATAATAAAAATATTACTCGTTTCTCAAAGCTATTTTCACTGGTTTATTATAGATTTTTATTTAATGGTGTTGTTAGTCTTGATTTTGTTTTGTAGAAAATTACAGTACATCATATGTTTCAAATGCATAGTTTACAAAACATAGCTGATTTAAACTAAGCGGGTTGGGTCAGAGAAATGAATAGGTTGCACGGCGGCAGCGTTTAATGGCTCATCTTACGTATTTAATTTAGAAAAAATTTTTACTATATCCCGTTGTCACGTTATCATGTTGTCCCGAAAAATGTCGTCGGTGGAAGCTGGGTCGAAGGGACATAATTGTCTAGACTAGACCTCTGTCTACCCCTGTATTGGGAATAGCGTGAAGATATTTTTATATATATTCACAAAATAATTCACCTAAATGGCAATATCATAAATACAAATATGAGATCTCTATCAAAACAAATTGACTGCAGCTTCTACTCGTACCATTTGATAGTCACTACTATGGTAGGTCTTAAAAAGGTACTTGAAAAGAAGCTTAAAAAACATAATTATTTAATTATTGTTAATTGTACAACAAACAGTAATTGGTAAGTACCAATTTTTAAAAACTCCAAATGAAAATGATGCCGGCAACTAGTAAATAATATGCATCTTTTGACGACTTTATTCCTTAGCGTATTTTACATCTACTTTAGTAATTTTTATAAATTTTTTAACTTATTTACATAAAATTAGTTTTTATCATTCCAAAACCATGTAAATTTTACCCAGTGTATCTTCAGTCCATCTTGCTCAGACAAATTATGTGCGAATGCTAATTACACATCAGCCACGAAAACCGCTATGCATTTTTCTTTTACATTTCTAATGAATATACTTCATAAAAATCCTTTTCATTTTTAACCGGATTTTGTATGTAAAATATTGATTATTGTAATATATAGTATATTATGTATGTACTAATTATTCAAAAAAAAAAAATAAACTTAGGCGTTTCTCAAAATAAGAAACACTCACTTCATCTATTGATTGCTTTTCTTTTAATTTATCACAGTTTCGTAACGAGGTTCCCAAATCCTATGAGTATTAGTACATGCCAAAGAAATTTTGTAAGCATATTCAATATTTTTGTTATTTTAATAACTGCGGACTGGCAGTATTAGAATCATCTTATATTTCAGCTTTTCATTGGGATACCTTGACTCATGCCCTTATCTTACCCAAGTTCTATTCTGAAGAAGAGAGGAGAAGGAGCTCCTACGGTGTTGAATGAACATTGGCTTATGTAATCACTTCACGGCAAACATGAGCCGTTTTCTCCTTTGCTTCCTTACTTCATACAGGAAAACATTAAACGTAAACTTATTTCTTTCTGTTTATTTCTTTTAAAAAAGAAACACTAACAGTGTTATTAAAATTATTGATGTTACTGTTAACTACTCCAAATTAGTTACAATGTTTGTATCTGGAGCGCTTCACGAATAATAATAGTTATTTCTAGGGATCAAACCTTCAATATCGTATTTCGCAGTCCGCAACTTAAACATAATTGTGTAGTAATTGTAAATAGCTTAATAGCTATGGACGCTACAATTAGTATATTCTATTAACAACATAACATTTTAGAAATACTGATTATAATATTTCAGTTATTATTATAATACTGTTTACTTGTTTACATAATTATTTTTATTTTTGAATAGCAAATGAACTGCGTATTTGCTTTAAAACACGTTTATTAATTGTTTAACTAATATTAAACTTTTGTCAACAAATATCTATACAATAAACTCATGTTTTACGCTTTTCGGGGATTAAAATGATAATATCAGCTACATTTACTTTTCTGTCATCGGCGAGTCGGATAATTATATTTGACACTTAAACGATTTCATTTATGCCAATGTCATATACGTAATCTATTTTTCGAACATTTGTAACGAATTGGTGTTCAATCCCAGAGATGGCCTATTTTTTTTTGCCTTAATTGCAATTTACTGTTAAGATGGGAGAAGGGAAGGAATAATAATGATAAAATAAATAGTATTTAATATGCAGGCAGATAAATCTCATACATATTCATCAAGACCCAAAGAATTCTACAATGAGAGTGAATGTAGTATGTGATTGTTTAAAAGAATTATATTAAAATAGTGACGACTTCCTTGGCCGAGGGACATACACGCCGGTTTTCAAGATGTTGTCAGCTCAGAGGTCCCGGGTTCAATCCCCGGATGAGTCGATTCTGAGAAGTACTTCTAAAAATACTCTAGAAAAATACAATGTTTCTCGGTTCTGGGTGTTTCTAAAGTAATATATGGTAGTATTTCTTTGGCAAAACCATAAAATTAGATAAGAGTCAACAAATGACAGTGATGAATCTCAGCGTTTACCAACGTTTGCCAACAAAAGCTCAACGACAATTGACTTAATTCTAGGGTTTAATATGCAAGTGAAAAAACCTTGCATATTAGAAAAAACTCTGCTCATCTCCAATGGCTCTATAGTGGTGCGTGAGGAAATATTCCCTACATATACTGAGCGGCAATTCATTCCGATTTTCATAATTTTTTATTAGCTTTACCACTAAAATTTTCCTTAGTATTTGCCACTTAATAGAAAAATCAAATATCTTGGCTAATTCAAGGGAAGATATTTTTCATATATATTGTTCTTAAATTGTTCTACAAAAAGTCTACGTACTCGTAGTAGCGGTGTGCCACGCAGGCTGCCAGAGATACACTAAGTTTAATTAACTTGTCAGTCCTAGCTATAAATAAGCTACATAGCCTTTTTTGTTATTACAAGGAATCGGACAAGGAACGTAAACTAAATATCGTTTTTTTTTATTTTTAATTAATACTCTGTAGAAAGAAAATTTTGGATCACCTAGTTTATGTGATTAAGATTAGGACTATTTATGTGATTAAGATTATGTGATTAGGACTGGAACATCTAGTTTATGTGATTTAATAGAAAAAACTAAAAAGCTTTTCATTTATAATAATTTTAAAAGTAAAAGTAATAGTGTATTTTAAAAAAATGTATACGTATCAATGTCATCCTAATAATATTTATGTTATGTTTGCTATGGACTACGTTAAACGTTAAACAAGGTTCGCTAAGTGTCAATATATGACACTAAAGTACAGTTTTAATAAAATTTTTTTTCGTACATGTGCAAATCTTAGCTAGCCGATGGCCTAGTTGGTAGTGACTCTGCCTTCATAGCCAAAAGTTGTTGTAGGTTCGAATCGCGTTTGGGGAAAATATTTGTGTGATGAGTTTGTATACATGTATTCGAGTCAAGAATATTTATATGAATATATAAACATATAGCTATATAAATACATGTACATAAGTTCATATTCGCTTTCCTGCTATTTTGACAAGATTTTGAAATATGATATTAGTAATCTCTTCTCTAAATGGTACATGAAGTGTCGGGCAGTAGCGTCAAAGGAACGAAGTGTCTGATACTGCGATCGCCAAATTCAATTCATGTAGTGATAAATCCTGCAAAGTGAAGAAATTCCTTGAACTTTATAAAGCAGGTTACGACAGCATATGTTTGTTTTCTAAATGTGCTACTTATCTGCATGTAATAAACTGATATGTGAAATAAAGTGGTCCTATTATAAAATTAGAAAAAAGATCAAGCTATTATAGAAATTAAAAACTATTTTGGTGTAGAAGTAAGTAACTGTCCTTCCATACCAGCACAACTTTTGCAAAAGAACTCTCCGACCAAAGAACGAGGCAATCATCTTTTTTCTTTGACTTTTTCCTTTCTTTAACTTAGTTGACCGATCCTCAAAAAGAAATACCCACTAAGCAGGTTGTCTTTTGGTTTCCGCTTCGTAGCAAATATCCGACTTTATCGGCTGTGGCGATGTCAAATACTGCATTGGAGTCACTTCTGTAAAGTTTTTCTATCATTTCATTTTATCAATCCAAGTCACAATAGCCGAGTGGTTGGGTGGTCGGAATTTGGAGTCAAAGGACCGAGTTACAACCCCAGGTGGCAGGCTCGTAACAATGGGTTTTTCAAAATCTTATGTACGAATTACATCTTTGGCTTGGACAAGACGGCGTCGGGCTCACCACCTGTCACGTTGTCCCGGAAATATCTTCGGTGGAAGGCGGATTGATGGGACTTAATTGTCTAGACTAGACCTCTGTCTACTATATTGGGAATGGCCTGAAGATATTTTCATTTTATTTTTATGTAATGGTATTTCTGGTCTTCAGTCAAAGTATAGAAAATCCATCTAATGCAAAGATTCTTGACGCCTGAATGCTTTTGCTGTTGATTAAGACCACGAAGAAAGTCGTAAAATAAATAAATAAATATCTTCACGCAATTCCCAATACAGGGGTAGACAGAGGTCAAGTCTAGACAATTAAGTCCCTTTGACCCACCTTCCACCGAAGATATTTTCGGGACAACGTGACAGGTGGTGAGCCCGTCGCCGCCTTTATGTCCAAGCCAACGATGAAATTCGTACATAAGTTTTTGAAAAACTCATTGGTACTGCCACCTGGGGATCGAACTCGGGTCTCTCGACTCGAAATCCGACCACCCAACAACTCGGCTATCGTGACTTTTTGTCGTAAGAAAGTAAGTAAGAAAAAAAAAAGTAAAGTCAGAAAGTCGTAATAAATCATTAACTGAAAATTTTCTCGCGTAAATTGCATTTTTGGCATTTAAAAAGACTTGAAATTCCCGCCAATTCGCAAAAACCAATGTCACTTTAGTTTAGCACAAAGTTCTGTAATAGAAATTAAAAAGATGTTTTCATTGGTAGTTCAGTGCGACCTACGGCCACTACATACACAGACGGTTATGAATACATATAATGTACATATTAACATGAAAATACATATATTATTAAAAAGAAAATAAAACATAGATCATCCATATTTTACCAGTTCAAAGATAAATATGAAAATGCCTCAGGTACTGAAACACTGAACATGTCAATGTGAGAAATACAAAGTTCCCCTTCAAATTATAACAGGCATGCTAACCACAGACTGTAATAATACAGTGTAATAATTACAACTGACTAAGACACGTATGTTTTTGCATACCGAAACTGCGCTGCAGAACACCCATATGATTGAAATATCATATTTAAGCGCAAATAAATTAGAAATGCATTTATGTGGTAACTGTTTATCTTTTCTTCCCGTGGGTGTCGTAATCTGTACTAGGTGAAAGGCCTAATAAAATGAGCGTTAATGCAACAGGGCATAATAAAGAATATTTTGTAAATTTTTATGACACGCATTTGTTTTATATATATATATATATATATATATATATATATATATATATATATATATATATATATATATATATATATATATATATATATATATATATATATATATATATATATATATATATATATATATATATATGTATATGTATATATATATATATATATATATATATATATATATATATATATATATATATATATATATATATATATATATATATATATATATATATATATATATATATATATATATATATATATATATATATATATATATATATATATATATATATATATATATATATGTATATGTATATATATATATATATATATATATATATATATATATATATATATATATATATATATATATATATATATATATATATATATATATATATATATATATATATATATATACATATATATATATATATAAGTGTAACATAAAACTCACCACCTCTCGTTTTGGCTACCGACGGTGTTGGTAGCCATATTGGCAATTATTCAAGCCTCCGGACGGGAAAGGCCTGTATCCTGAAGTGCAGTGGACTTCAGGACAGTGGAGAACAAAAAAAGTTCAGCATAACTAACATGCTTTAAAATCATAAAAAATTGCGTATGACAAATAATGTCAAAACAGTAATAACATAACACAAATAATGTCAGTAGTCGCACAACACCGACTCGCAGCCTGAATTGCTACATACAGGATTTTTCTCGTTCTTAAGTCAATCTTATATTTATTTAAGTGAACTTTAAGAAAATATATTTGGAAAGATTACGTATTAAACTATTTTTACAAATTTGATATTGAAAACAATAATTAATCCTTACAAATTCCTCATTATAAACACTATTGAATTATATATTTACTTTTATAGACGAATATGGCGAACGATCTATCGGTTTACCTGATGGTATCTACTGACTCCCATGTAGGTCCTCTAATCTGGAGGTGCTGCGGAGGCGGTAAGAAAGAGGAATGTAGTATCTGTTTTACTATAACTATACCATCTCATTACTTCCCTAAGGTGTCTCATAGGACGACTTTGGGAAAAGGCTCAATATGTCTTTGGCTACCGTTAGATGGAAGAATAACCATCGAGAAATATCGGACAAAAGACCAGCGACGAGCAGTAGCGAATAGGTGCAAAGCATATGGTACTGCGATGGCCAAACCGGTCGCCAATTGTGGCGATTACGACAAACTCATAGTCTTATATGCTGCAGTGGACTTTTAAAAGAAAGAAGAAAGAAAGTATTTTTGTTATTACAACTGAAAGAACAAAATTAAATCTGATGAAATTCATTAATTGTGTTTAAATAATCACAATTAATGAATAATAAAAAATCAAAATAGGCTTTATGAAACTCTTTCGTAGAATTATAATCATTCATTTAGAACTGTGTTACTCTACTCTAATATTATGTCTTCTTCTTCTTCTTCTTTATAACCTATCAAGAGTCCACTACTGAACATGTACCTCCCCCCAGAAAAGGGTTTTGCCATAGTTGCCACGCTTGCCGAGCGTGTTGGCAACCACAGTTCTTGAAGTTATGCAGGAAGATGCTGCTACCTATCTCCTGATACATATAAGTTCCTCTGACGACTTTTACGACACCCATGGCTTGAGATGGGATGGCAGATTATCTTATACCGCTGCCATACGGCCAGTGTCAGTAAGTATTAACAAGTGGTTTATTCGACCAACATCTGTGACAACGGTTTTTATTTTTAATAGCTAAAGATATAAAGATCTGACGACCACACTAATAGATTACTCTCGTCTAGCGTGATATCTCTGTTACAATTTGGACGCTTTATTGTGGTTAAAGAGGCAGTTAACGTCACCTGTTTCAATTAAGACAATTGCGATGAGATAACATTCTACTGCGGTTGTAGCCTCCCGTAATTGTTAGAATGTCGCACCATCTGTTATTATTATTGCTAACACAAAAAATCTATCTAAGTCACGATAGCCGATCGGCTGGGTGATCGGAATTCGTGTCAAGAGAATCGATTTCGATCCACAAGGCACGTACCAATGTTTTTTTTAAAAACCTTTGTACTATTTATATCTTTAGCTTGGATATAAAGATGATGACAGGATCACTACCTGTCACATTGTCCCAAAAATTATCATCTGTGGAAGGTGGTTTGAGAGATCATAGTTGTCTACCCCTGGATTTTTTTAAGATTATTCTAGCCCACTTAGTAAAGTCTGCGTATGTTTTATATAATAGCGTGAGAATATTTTTTAAATGATAACTTATTTAACTTTAACTTGAGACTCATTTTCCCGTTTTATTTCCCGCATTATAATGTTGTCCGTGTTTACTGCCACTTATAACACTGTGATGCGATTACAACCAGTCACCTGATCCAATAAAACTTGTAATAACACTTTAGTGAGATATTAGTGTCCACACTATATCTAACTTACTCATAACGGTAACATCGAGTTATAATTATTAAACCGTAAGATTTTACCAACCCATTTTGAAAATGGCAAAGACTACAAAAAGAGGGACGAATATCCATTTCGTAAAAATTAAGTAAAACTAGGCGATGAGCAGTCTAAGGTACGAGGTGCATTTACTTCAAACTTGGTTACTACGTAGTTGTTTTAATTCTTGAGTATTGAGAACTAAGATTTAAAGCACCAGATTCATAAATTTTAGACGGAAAAATACTCCTAAGAGCATGTCAGAAATAGGATTTTTTTAAACGTAGCAAACGGCTGGATTAAAATGAAAGGATGAGAAATATCCTAAAGCTCGCACAATACTCTGTGGATTAAACGCTGACACATTGTCACTAGATGCTATTCCCTAGCGCGGGTTGTTTCAAAATGATATATGATCTCTGTCGAAATTCGTGTAACATAAATGTGCAAAAGGTTAATGCAGTATTTCAGCTTTAGTTTTCTGAAGAGCATGTCTTTTTTGAATACTTTACTGCAGAAACAAAATAATAAAATTTCATTTATATTTAGAAAACTTATTATGAATATAGTTAGATGCATTACCATAAAATAAAAGAAACAATAATACTTTTTATTTATCTTTACATATAGTCAATGAACCTTCGCCTTCTCATCTTTCAAATCATAATTTTCATATACGCTATCCTAAATATGCGAGTATTCTTGATGCTCTTCTCATCTAGCAATTTGATCACAGGGTCTTCGAAAGTTAGTAGATCTGTCTCTTAATGTTAACTTCCACACCGTATATTTTTTCACCATTCGGTTTTCACTCATTCGCTCAATATGCCAAGCTATATAAAATTAATAAGTATTTATTGTGAAATGAAATATTCGCTTTTTGTTTCGCGAATTTTACCCATAATGTTGTGAAGATAGAGGGCTGGGCATAAAGAAGATAGAGGGCTGGGCAATTAAATCCTATCGGCCTACATTTTACGGAAGCCTGTTTGGGACAACATGACCGGTGGTGAGCTTATCGCTGTCTTATTGTCCTTCGTGCAACAGTACAATATACTTACATTAATAAAGTTTCATGTATTCGTATAAACATCGATGACTGGATTACAAAAATTTTCATCACAAAAATATATACCTCAGTTGGATTCGAACCCGCAACTAGATAGCGAAATAACACAAGCTAGCAAATCGTCGACTCCTGTCATGTGATTTCTTATTTGGATAATGTGCTCTCGTTCTCTGCACTTTTCAGCTCTTCTAGATTTTATTTGATTTTTTTTAGATTTTAACTTCTTCTTCTTTCTTCCTTACAGCCTATCAAAAGTCGAACGATTCCGAGCCACCTGTATCCATCGACTTCCCGCAACTTTGTGCAGGTCATCACTCCATCTTGTGGGGGGACGTCCAACACTGTGCTTGCCAGAACGTGGCTGCCACTCGGGAACTTTTCTTCCCTAACGATTGTCCATTCTACGAGCTATGTGGCCGGCCCATTGCCACTTCAGCGTGCTAATCCTCATGGCTATGTCGGTTACTCTAGTTCTGCTGCGGATATCATCGTTGCGGATTCTGTCACGCAGAGAAACACCCAACATAGCCCGCTGAGCAACTTTGAGCTTCCTTATCCGGCCAGCAGTGAAGGACTAGGTCTCAGTTTCATAAGTCATTACTGGCAACACGCACTGGTTGTATACTTTGCTTTTAAGGTTTTGAAGTATACTTGACGAGAAGATATGGCGTAATTTCCCGAACGCTGCGCAACCGATTTGGATTCGCCGATTGACCTCTGGGTCGAAGTTGGACTTACCTAGTTTGACAATTTGGCCCAGATATACGTATTCGTCAACAACTTTGAGCGTAATGTTCCCAACATTAACCGGCATTGGTCTGACATGGACGTTAAACATGACCTTAGTCTTGTCTATGTTCATCCAATCAAAGCCGCGTTATGCCTTTTACTTGCAAATTTAATATAGACCTTAATATACGCTAGGATGGAAGAAACATGAACAAAGAATGTAGAATGTCAGTGGAGATTGAGAAGTGAGACTAAACTTGAGAAACCTAAATTATAAAATATAATACTTATTGTTATTATAATATTTATATTAATTTACAACATCTGACAATAATATACAAGCACATGCTTGTTTATTATTATTCCGAAAAGGCTTCAGTACCATAGACCACATATATACTCTTCGCCAGATTGTACAGAAGACAGAAGAGTGCAATCTACCACAATGTCTGGCGTATGTGAACTATGAAAAAGCCTTTGATTCTGTCGAAATTTGGGCGGTGCTACAGGCTGTTCAGCGATGTCAGATAGACTATAGGTATATCGAAGTGTTGAAATGCTTATACGATCAGGCTACAATGTGTATCCGATTAAATGTGTGGTCTATGGTACTGAAGCCTTTCCGGAATAATAATGCACAAGCATGTGCTTGTATATTATTGTCAGATGTTGTAAAGATAATATAAATATAATAATAACAATAAATATTATATTTTTTAATTTAGGTTTCTCAAGTTTAGTCTCACTTCTCAATCTCCACTGATCTTCTACATTCTTTGTTCATGTTTCTTCCATCCTAGCGCATATTAACGTCTATATTAAATTTGCAAGTAAAAGGAATAACGCGGCTTGTAATAATAAGCAATTTCGTTTAAAAGCCTGCACAATGTTTACGTATGTAGGTCAAACACCATAAGAAAAGAAGAAGAAAACTGTATGAATTACTCAGGAATTATAAAATTTTGTATTTCGCATTGTCATGTCGCTGGTTTGATTTCGCATTGTCAAGTCATACAAATCTTTGTCATGTCGGTTTGCTGGTTTTAAACACAGTCACTATTTCATTATTATTGTAAAATATGATACGTTCCAGAAATTATCCTTAAGTACTCTAAGAGCATATTTTAATGATAATAATAAAGCTTAGGTTGAGTAGGACTAACGCGACATACCGTAACATAACCGCAATGTTGACAGTACATTCCTTATATACATTGATACTTCAAATGAAAATAGCTATTCAGCTGAATTTCGGTATAACTCGCGTATTCTAAGTAGTACATTGTACTGGTTTATTACAAAAAGGTTACTCTTAAAATCCAGTAAAAAATCGACCTCTACTTAAAACTGAATGAAACATACACTGACACTTTAATAAGAGGGCTAGGATACTCTTTAAAAAATATCTTCAATTCCCAATACTGCGGTAGACAGGTCCAGATAGGTTAAGTCCTTTTGACCCTCCTTTCACCGAAGACAATGATTGGGACCCGTGACAGGTGGTGAGTCCGTCGCCATTTTTATGATCAAGACCAACGATGTAAATCGTTCATAAGTTTTGAAAAATTAATTGGTGCGAGCCTATCACCTGGGGATCGAAGTCGGGTCTCTTGACTCGAATTCCGTTCACCCAACCACTTGCCTAGCTTGACTTTAGACAATATTCTATATTTCATATATTAGTTACACTCATTAAATATATAAAATGAAACGAAAAACCACCACGTACTATAAATACATCTCGATATAAGATACAAGGTACACGTAATACTAATCGGGATATAAAGTAAATGACTGTAATTTGTAAATTAAGGGCGTAAAATGCTATTGCAGGTCAAAAATATGTTACTTTTAGTCACAATTTTACTTTACTAAGATAATTCACCGACTGATAATGGTATATATGTATGTAAGTTTACCTTTCTAACCTCCTTTAAACTGTTAATAATATTATGTGATTCTGTTTTGTTGTATTTTCTGTTTCTGTCAAACATGTGTTGTTTGGTTACTTGTATGACTTAGTAAACAATTATTTGTTGTTGTTCGGGCACTACCAGCCCAAAACTGTAAATGGGCTGCGCTGAAAATCAGTGATGCGTCTTCCCGCAACTTGTACTGAGCGCATACCCTTTTGTTGCTTTTAGTTTTTGTAATTTTAATTGTAATTTAAAAAAATATTATTTAGAATTTGTTATTTAGAATCACTCTTTTGTTTTTTTTTTGCTTTTGTAAACTTGTTTTTATTTTTGGTTTATGTTCCGGTATAAAAAAGCAACGAATAAAGTTTCTTTCTTTCTTCCTTTCTTTCTTTAGTAGCATTTGATGCTATGGGCGGCAATGGGATGATGGCCTGTCATAGCCATTAAACGAAAGGACGTCTCTACATTTGTTAATAGTTGATTTTGTATCATCCCTGATCATTTATATTACAAAGGGCCTATACGGATTTGGTAATCGTTTAAATATACATTGTTAAAATTTGTTAAACTATTTTACCCATTGAAGAAAATCTGTTTAATTACTTCAGTGTATTGATACGAATATCATTTAAAGTGTTTTTAAAGCGTGGTTCAGATCAACTTCACACTCGGCTCCCCACAACATGAAACAGCTCTTACAGGCTGTGTTAATGCACTATGTTACTCCATTACGTGTGCATACCGACCAGCGTTGCAAAAATATCACTACTTTTCCATATATTTTTTTATTTTTACCTTTCCAAACTTGGTCATCATGGCATAATATATCACCATCAGAATTGTCGGTAGCTTATTGTGTTTTGAATTTTTCCTTTAATCGCCTCTTACGACACCCAGGAAAAAGAAAAAGGACGGTATACTCTTACTCCGTAACCACACGTCGCATATTTGGTTACTGGTAATAATTTTATGCAGGATTGTATAATAATCGATTCGTTTCTTTTTGTCTTATACATAGGAATGTAATGTAAATCCGCCTTCGTGGAGACACGGTAATTACGGACTTTCAGCGTCCAAGATGGTGCCCTACAAATGTTCTCCCTGCTTCATATATTGGCAGTGGCGCGGTTCCGTCCTAACCCAATGAGCGCTGGCCGATCAGAGAAGCCTACACAAAGGATTGGTCACTTCACACATTTGTACTTGTATCTTGTACCTTAGTTATATAGTTAACCCACAAGTCATCTCGGCTTCCAATACTACATGATTTACGGACACAGGACCGTAGATACTACACCTGATATGGTTATTTTTGTTACTGTACTGTTGCTGTTCTCAATCGATACGCCTCGAACCGTCCATGATAGTTGCGGCAGAGATGGCACTAGTCACAAATTTCATAAATGTCATTATTATTAGAAAGAATAATAATAAATTAAAGAAAATAAAAATAAATTAAAGAAATTATAGTTAAACGTAATTATAATTAAAGAAATTAGTTAAACTAAAATATGTTTGTAATCGCAAATTATGTGGATATTTAATAATTTTTAAATTATTTTTTGACTGTCGTGTGCGTTATCAAAACCTTAAAAACATCGGTGGCAATGAAACGTTCTAAGAGACACTTTGAAAGCGCCAGTCAATTACACATATATTATATTAGTTCTAAGGCAACAAATATTCGGATACAGTTGGCGCTGGCTCCCCTCGCACCTGTCCGTGACAAGCTTTTCTTGACTCTGAACGTTTGTTATAAGGTTTTGAGGAAATCCTTTGTTGGCTTATCTTGACATTTCACAGGAACGGTTCGTGAAATGTAGATAATATTTTCTTGTCCCTGTACATTTACGTTTGCTATTAGCTGCAGCCCACTAACGAATAGCTTTGGTTTTTATTGATGTACAAATCAATATGCACACAATAGTAATTTTAAAAGTCAGTAAATGACACAATGTTAGGTTAGTTAAAAGTTTTTCTCATATTTTAAACATAACTTACAGTGAAATCTTTTTCCACGTTCATCTTTGCAACTCTGCTAAGTTTTAAAATGATTCCCGCCCATGTCAGTTGGATTTTTAAAAGTCTCTTTAATTGATTACTTGCATGCTTTTCAATAAAATTTGCGTCCTTGAAACAAATATTTACAATAGTCGAAATTCATGAGGTAATAAATACTGGCCAAATTGCCCTCTAAAGGCAGCGTACCTAGCAATCTATAAAAGTTTTTTTAGAAACAAGTTTTTAAATACGCATGTAAAAAAATAGTAATGCAACTAGTGATCTGCCCAGTATGCACACTTATATTTATTTGTTTTTTATTACATATTAAAATATACCACCCCGTTTCTTCCCATGAACATAGAGAAAACTTAGGGAAAGGTCCAGAAGTGTAATTGGCTACCGACAGATGACGAGATCACCTTCTCAAAATAACCAGACCCACATTCAGTAGATTAATGATGCGTAGATTGGTGCATCTATAATGAATGGTGTAAACGTTGATCGTAAATCCGTTTGACAACCGTCGAAAACCGCAGGTACGGCAGAGGTTTATGCCCTACAGTGGACTTTTACAGATTGTTGAGATGATTATTAAATATCGTGTTCACACAGATAGACAAATGCTTTGCTTTATGCTGCTTCGCAAGCTTTGTTTTATAACATCTAGTGATATGCCAACCATTATTTTAAAAATTTACTTCTCCAAAATTACATAGGACCAAGATGTAATTCGATCATCTTGTCTTAAATTTTACCCATCCGCTCTGGAAAAATGTACATAAAATATTAAACGTAAAATGTATTATTACCAGCATCATTTTTAAAAGGTCAAAGTTAAGGAAAGAAAGTAGGTTCTTAAAAACTCGTAAAAATAAATGATATGGCGCACACACCTGGTGCGAAAGGGTTCTTGCAAAAACATTTTAAGAACATATATTATTGGTATTTCAAACTTTTTTGTTTTATTTATTACATATTTTTCTATTCAATAAAATAAAAAACACAATTGTTAACTGAGAATTTACCATAATTGTCACGTTGTGAATGCAGATTGGCGATCGCAGTACCAGATCCCTCACACCACGCTGCCCCCCAGTGGTGTGCCTAATTTTTAGTTCAGTTCAGTTCAGTTACGTCGCAACCGGATTCGCTTTATTCAAGGCTTTTCCATTAGTTGCCTCATAACTGCGTTAACTGTGTAAATTGGACTGAGTAATTGAGATACCCAATACATTTTTTTACCTCTTATTAAAATAAAAAAATCATTTTAAAATAATTGAACCGTTGTCATTTCACGTCATACTTATTAATAAAACAAGCCACCGAAACATCTTTTCATTTATTATTTGTTATTATTAACTATTTATTTTACACTTTTTGTATACACAAATTAGAATTACATTTTACATTAGAATAATATTGAATGTAAAAATAGGTGACATACGTTTCTTATATTTGTTATTGAAGATATTATTTTTTTGTTTCCCCGTTCTACTTTTAGTCATTATCATAAATTATTTTGTTTCTATTTAAAATGGAATCAGTGAATAAATTATACTCGAACTCTTTTTCAAGTAATAAAATATTTGTGGTACAATGTTTCGTTATATATTTACTCATGTATAGGAACACCTACGTCACCACCTACGCTGGATACGTCAGGCTGTGACGTCATATGGTGCGGTATGCGGAACCGAGGGCCATGCATATCTTTCTAACTATAAGCACGCGGCTGGGACGAACAACAAGCTCTCAACGAAACACTACGTAATTACTTTACTTAATTTAATAATTAAAAATAGTACAATACCAATAACTAATTTGTATGAACTGAACTTTAGTCAGTCTACCTGTAATCTGACCGATCCACTGAGGCTCATTATTTTTTAAGTAGAAGAGGGCACTTAACGAAAAGAAAAGTTTCCGATATGTGTTAATAGTTAGATAACCATAAAAGAAAAAAAACTGTAACAATTTTTAATGAAAGCATGCTTCATACCTGACAAAAACAACTTTTAGTAAAATTTCCCGACAACTTCCGGAAAGTATGCTACCCCCTGAAATGATAAAACATGTCAGATTCTAAACTTCGACGCTGAAATATTAATTAAATGCATATCCCCTACCTTCGAATACCGTATTAATATGGTGGCTCACGTCTCATATTGGAACAATTCTCGCTAAGTCTGCTACACAGTACACAATAAAAGTACGTTAGTGTCATTATTTAACTTTGAGCTAGAAAATAAAATAAAAGGAAGGAACATAGTGTTGTTGGTGCGTTCAATATAAATAATCCGTGACAAAAACCGTATGGATATTTATATAGCCGTTAAGATTTATATGGGCCAAAGTAACTTAGGGAATCTCAGGTACTTAATGGAAATTCTCTATTAAAACGTGTAATGTTCGAACAAGTTTTCATTCTCTTTCTTGCCTTGTTTGACAAAAATAGATATTGGAAAATAGAAATGGAGTAGTTGACGGCCTCCGTGGTCCTCAAGTGGCGTAAACATCGGTTTCCATGGTGTCTCCAGGTTAACACACACAAAATTTCATCAAAATCAGTCCAGTCGTTTAAAAGGATTCAGTCACATACACAGGCACAGAAGGATAACAAATATATTAATGTAATGGGTGATACTTATTTTATATAACGCTCTAAGCTTTTTTGTTTAAAAAATTACTAATAAAAATAAAGAATGAAAAATAAATCAAATGAGGAAATATCTCTCGGTGATTTAGAATTAAATTCAAAAATAGACTAAGGTACAAGCTGAAAGCAAATTCATCTGCAATATTATAATTCTGGAAAAGTAAGAAGAGTAATATAAATATTCTATTAGAGAATCCACACGACACTCTGTGGATTAAGCGCTCATACATTGTCAGTACATTTTGTGCTTCTATTCCCAGTAGCGTGTTGTTTTCAAAATGAAATATGACCTCTGTTGAAGCCATAATATAAAGTTGCACTGAGTTGCAACGGCGTTTATGCATTTAAATACTGAAACAAAGTTTGAATTAGAAGATAAGATTAGAATTGTTTAGTAACATACCACTTTAACAGTAATTAAGTAATTAAAGCGAAAACCATGTATCACTTGTTATTATCGGTATTCTCGGATCCTACTAATATTAAAACCGGTGTCGACACCACTCGACCCCGAAAGTCGTCGTTGTTAAAGATTTTATTACGCGAATACTACATGTAGTATGTATACTGTTTGTAATCCCGGTCATCGGTAAATGCATGAAAAAGTAAATATACTGTATACCGGATATACTGTATGTTTTATTCCATACCGCATTTACATAAAAAATAGTAATATTTGAAAAAAGCAATAGAATATTGTTTATACTTGTCAGAAAACAACGTTGGTCATAGCAATCTTTAAAAAATATTAAATATCTTTAATGTTACATTTTATGAAAATATTTTTGCATTCCTATGGAAACTCCGGGATACGGAGTATTTACAAACACTCTTGGGTAAGAATGCAGTGACCTGTCAAAATTTCGAGTCAATCCATCGATGACTTTTTGAGTTTTGCGACCATAAACATACGGAAAATTTTAATACATAAAAAGTAGGCAAAAAAAATTAGCAAAATTTATCTATTTTTTATTTGAATTTTACCTCACTAGCATAAAATATGCATAGATAATCTTTTAAATCTTTAATAATGAAAGTCACTTTTCGTATTAAGGCATTTATTAAGCTAATATCTTTAACTTAGTAATACAGATTTAAGGCAATTAAAATTATTTCCGAGTTACAAATCTATATAGTCCACTGTCGACTATAAACTTTAATATGGCTTCAGTTAAAGTGCAGCTTTCCGTAACTTTTATATGAAAGTTGTGGGGCATACGATAAAAGGGTCAATTGGTGGTGATGACCGAAGCTGATAAACAGCCGCAACACCATTAGAACTGCACAAGTCTTGTCGGCTTTTGTTAAAGGATTTGGAAAAGATAATGGTGGATCAGATGGTGATGGGTGCCGGTAGTGACCTCCTGTATAGCAAATTGCATTACCTTACTTCGTCATGAAAAAAATAGAAAATATAATCGATTTTCGGGTTTGCGTTGTGTTGGGTTTGGCTACCGACAATGTTGGTAGCCATATTGGCAATTATTAAAGCCTCCGGACGGGAAATGCCTGTGTCCAGTAGTGCCGTGGACTTTTTCAAGCGTTATGTAAGTCTGCGACTTAGAAGGTCTCAAGTTAGAGAGTTTTTCAAAAAATCTCGGTAACAAGTTAAGTGATACATTACTACGACATATGTCACAATTCTTCCCGTTGATGCCTTAAAGGCATCTTAGCGAACAGCCTTAAAATTGTAAAGGCTATGCTTTGATTTACAATTTAATTGAAATATCATCTCATTAAAAACAAAATAAATTTAAACCTACCGGTGACGGGTGGTACAGAAGAATTGAAAAGTTTACGGTACAGTTATCGCCAATCCGCTTTTCAGCATGTATGCAAATCCTTACACAGGTAGCCACTTAACTATTAATACCTAGTAACGTAAATAGGTTAAAATAAATAACTTCACGCAATTCCCAATACAGAGGTCTAGTGTAGACAATTAAGACTCTTTAACTAACAATTAACCAACTTTTAACAGTGGTAGAGCCACGCATCAGCTTTTGTTGTTGCATGAATGGGCCAGCTCGACCTCACAGAATACCGGCATGAAGTAGAAGTCTTACAGGCTTCTGCGTTTCGTCTGGTGAGTGCAGGTAACCGGAGGCCCACACACCCAATTCTGGGGGAGGGGGACACTCTAAGGGAGGCAGCGCATCTGCTATGCCTCTGGTATTGCGGGTGTTCATGGGCGGCGGTAATCACTTCCCATCACGTGAGCCACCTGCTCGTTTGCCTCCCTTTTCTATAAAAAATAAAAAACCTTCCACCCTTCGGTGGAAGGTGGTTAATTGTAATTGTATTTTTGGGACAACGTGACAGGTGGGGAGCCCGTCGCCGTCTTTATGTCCAAGCCAACGATATAATTCGTACATAAGTTTTGGTGGAAAGTGAAAAACCCTTTGGTACGAGCCTGCAGCTTGGGGATCGAACTCGGGTCATTTGACTCGAAATTCCGACCACCCAACCACTCGACTATCGTGACTTAGGTATAACGTGTTTTAATAATAAATATTATTAAATTAAAGAGAAAAAATGATTCAAATTTTTTACTGACTCGGGCGGCTCTTACTTCTGAGTCACCGTGTCCTACATGCATCAGTTTAAATTTTAAATCTGGGATTGTGCATGAAGATAAGTAAATAACTAATTTACGAAATTTTTTATTGACTTTAACGCATTTATGCTGAACTGTTTTTAATAAAATTAATGAGAACTAAAAAAAGTTTAGCATAACTTACATGCTTTAAAATCATTAAAACAATTGCGTAACAAATAATGTGAAAACGTCTGACTATGTTTACTGTATCCTTAATCCTATTATTACCGTGTGGTAAGAGCGTTATAATATGCTTTACTGTTTCTTTTCACAGGTGTCATAAGGGGCGACTACGTAAAATAGCCTCTGACTGCGACTGGTAGATGGCAGAGTAACCCGACACAATTGTTTAACCAGACCAGTGATAAGCTGTAAGGTCTGCTGTGTGCCTTTTTACGGGAGAGGTCTAAATCCTGCATAAAATTATTGGCCGTTGAGAAAATATGTCCCATTATTTATTTATTTATTTATTGGCACACCAACAGCTTATCACACTATTACAGCAACAAAAGTACTTTGAATTAGTGATTGGTGTAATTTTGTAAGTGAATTATAGGTTTGCTTATCATTTATTAAAACATTAGAAACTAACTTAAGGTAAAAGGTAACGTGGTTAATGTTTACTAGTATATTATGTGTTTAAATATATTTAGATTATGTGTATTTATATCATATTTATTGGTAGTTATTGGTTACATAATTGGTAACGAGATCATGAGAACATAATTACAATTACAAATTTTACAATTCCGCGGCATAATTGTAATTCGTTGGTCACTCTACTAAACGTAAACAAACGCTTTTAACTTTGAGTACAACGTTACTTCCGCGGGTCACGTTTCACATTAAAATAGTTCGCCGCAGAGAGTAGTCGCACAACACCGACTCGCAGCCTGAATTGCAACACACAGGATTTTTCTCGTTCTTAAGTCCATCTTATATTTATTTAAGCGAATTTTTAGAAAATATATTTGGAAAGATTACGTATTAAACTATTTTTACAAATTTGATATTTAAACCAATAATTAATCCCTACAAATGCCTCATTATAAACACTTGAGAATTATATTTTTTCTTTTATAGACGAATGTGGTGAACGATATTACGATTTACCTGATTGTGACCACTGACTCCCATGTTGGTCCTCTAATCTGGAGGTGCTGCGGAGGCGATAAGAAAGGGAAATGTGTTTTACTATATACCATCCCATTACTTCCTTAAGGTGTCTTAAAGGAAGACTATGGGAAAAGGTTCAATAAGTCTTTGGCTATCGGTAGATGGAAGGATAACCATCTAGAAATATCGGACAAACTATAACAGACCAGCAACGAGCAGCATGGGCTAAAGCAAAGCTTGTGGTACTGCGACGGCCAATCCGGTCGCCAATTGTGGCGATTACGACAATCTCTCTCTATACTGCAGTGGACTTTTACAAAGAAAGAAGAAAGAAAATATTTTTCGTTATTACAACTGCAAGAACAAAATTAAAAACACAAAAAAAGTAATTTTGGGATGCCGCAACGCAACCGTCGCTGCAAGTTTTGTAGGCCGACATGTATGTATATATTTATATAAGGATATTTCATAGCGATTGGTAATTATAAATAATTATAATTCATATTGCGATTAATTAATTAATTTCTATCGAAATAGGCTCTATGAAACTCTTTCGTTAAATTATAATCATTTATTGAGAATTGCGTTACTCTACTCAAATATTATGTCTTCTTCTTCTTTTCAACCTATCAAGAGTCCACTGCTGAACATATGCCTCCCCCCAGAATAGGGTTTTGCCATAGTTGCCACGCTTGCCGAGCGTGTTGGCAACCGCAGTTCTTGAAGTTAGGCAGGAAGATGCTGCTACCCATCTCCTGATACATATAAGTTCCTTTGTCGACTTTTACGACACCAATGGGTTGAGATTTTCATAGTGGTACCACGCATCAGCTGTCAGCTGTTGCATGAATGGGCCGGCTCGACCGGGGAGTACCACGACCTCACAGAATACCGGCGTGAAGTAGAAGTCTAACAAACTTCTGCGTTTCGTCTGGTGAGTGCAGGTAACCGGAGGCTGACACATCCCTCTACCCCAATTCTGAGGGGGGGGGGACAGTCTAAGGCCGGCAACGCATCTGCTATGCCTCTGGTATTGCGGGTGTTTATGGGCGGTGGTAATCACTTACCATTCACGTCAGCCAGCTGCTCGTTTGCCACCTTTTCTATAAGAAAAAGATGGGATGGCAGATTATCTTACACCCCTGCCATACGGCCAGTGTCAGTAAGTATTTACAAGTGGTGAATTCGGCATTCGACCAACATCTGTGATAACGGTTTTTATTTTTAATAGCTAAAGATATAAAGATCTGACGACCGCACTAATAGATTACTCTCGTCTAGCGTAATATTACAATTTGGACGCTTTACTGTGGTTACAGTGCCAGTTAACGTCACCTGTTTCAATTAAGACAATTGCGATGAGATAACATTCTACTGCGGTTGTAGGCTCCCGTTATTGTTAGAATGTCGCACCATCTGTTATTTTTATTGCTAACACAAAAATCTATCTAAGTCACTATAGCTGATCGGTTAGGTAATCGGAATTCGTGTCAAGAGAATCGATTTCGGTTCCCAAGGCTCATACCTATGTTTTTTAAAAACCTTTGTACTATTTATATCTTTAGCTTGGATATAAAGATAATGACAGGATCACTACCTGTCACATTGTCCCAAAAATTATCATCTGTGGAAGGTGGGTTGAGAGATCATAGTTGTCTACCCTGGATTTTTAAGATTATTCTAGCCCACTTAGTAAAGTCTGCGTATGTTTTATATAATAGCGTGAGAATATTTTTAAATTATAACTTATTTAACTTTAACTTGAGACTCATTTTCCCGTTTTATTTCCCGCATTATAATGTTGTCCGTGTTTACTGCCACTTATAACACTGTGATGCGATTACAACCAGTCACCTGATCCAATAAAACTTGTAATAACACTTTAGTGAGATATTAGTGTCCACACTATATCTAACTTACTCATAACAGTAACATCGAGTTATAATTATTAAACCGTAAGATTTTACCAACCCATTTTGAAAATGGCAAAGACTACAAAAAGAGGGACGAATATCCATTTCGTAAAGAAATTAAGTAAAACTAGGCGATGAGCAGTCTAAGGTACGAGGTGCATTTACTTCAAACTTGGTTACTACGTAGTTGTTTTAATTCTTGAGTATTGAGAACTAAGATTTAAAGCACCAGATTCATAAATTTTAGACGGAAAAATACTCCTAAGAGCATGTCAGAAATAGGATTTTTTTAAACGTAGCAAACGGCTGGATTAAAATGAAAGGATGAGAAATATCCTAAAGCTCGCACAATACTCTGTGGATTAAACGCTTACACATTGTCACTGGATGCTATTCCCTAGCGCGGGTTGTTTCAAAATGATATATGATCTCTGTCGAAATTCGTGTAACATAAATGTGCAAAAGGTTAATGCAGTATTTCAGCTTTAGTTTTCTGAAGAGCATGTCTTTTGAATACGTAAAGTATGCAGAAACAAAATAATAAAATTTCATTTATATTTAGAAAACTTATTATGAATATAGTTAGATGCATTACCATAAAATAAAAGAAACAATAATACTTTTTATTTATCTTTACATATAGTCAATGAACCTTCGCCTTCTCATCTTTCAAATCATAATTTTCATATACGCTATCCTAAATATGCGAGTATTCTTGATGCTCTTCTCATCTAGCAATTTGATCACAGGGTCTTCGAAAGTTAGTAGATCTGTCTCTTAATGTTAACTTCCACACCGTATATTTTTTCACCATTCGGTTTTCACTCATTCGCTCAATATGCCAAGCTATATAAAATTAGTAAGTATTTATTGTGAAATGAAATATTCGCTTTTTGTTTCGCGAATTTTACCCATAATGTTGTGAAGATATATAAAGAAGATAGAGGGCTGGGCAATTAAATCCTATCGGCCTACATTTTACGGAAGCCTGTTTGGGACAACATGACCGGTGGTGAGCTTATCGCTGTCTTATTGTCCTTCGTGCAACAGTACAATATACTTACATTAATAAAGTTTCATGTATTCGTATAAACATCGATGACTGGATTACAAAAATTTTCATCACAAAAATATATACCTCAGTTGGATTCGAACCCGCAACTAGATAGCGAAATAACACAAGCTAGCAAATCGTCGACTCCTGTCATGTGATTTCTTATTTGGATAATGTGCTCTCGTTCTCTGCACTTTTCAGCTCTTCTAGATTTTATTTGATTTTTTTAAGATTTTAACTTCTTCTTCTTTCTTCCTTACAGCCTATCAAAAGTCGAACGATTCCGAGCCACCTGTATCCATCGACTTCTCGCAACTTTGTGCAGGTCATCACTCCATCTTGTGGGGGGACGTCCAACACTGCGCTTGCCAGAACGTGGCTGCCACTCGAGAACTTTTCTTCCCTAACGATTGTCCATTCTACGAGCTATGTGGCCGGCCCATTGCCACTTCAGCGTGCTAATCCTCATGGCTATGTCGGTTACTCTAGTTCTGCTGCGGATATCATCGTTGCGGATTCTGTCACGCAGAGAAACACCCAACATAGCCCGCTGAGCAACTTTGAGCTTCCTTATCCGGCCAGCAGTGAAGGACCAGGTCTCAGTTTCATAAGTCATTACTGGCAACACGCACTGGTTGTATACTTTGCTTTTAAGGTTTTGAAGTAGTTAAGAGAAGATATGGCGTAATTTCCCGAACGCTGCGCAACCGAGTTGGATTCGCCGATTGACCTCTGGGTCGAAGTTGGACTTACCTAGTTTGACAATTTGGCCCAGATATACGTATTCGTCAACAACTTTGAGCGTAATGTTCCCAACATTAACCGGCATTAGTCTGACATGGACGTTAAACATGACCTTAGTCTTGTCTATGTTCATCCAATCAAAGCCGCGTTATGCCTTTTACTTGCAAATTTAATATAGACCTTAATATACGCTAGGATGGAAGAAACATGAACAAAGAATGTAGAATATCAGTGGAGATTGAGAAGTGAGACTAAACTTGAGAAACCTAAATTATAAAATATAATACTTATTGTTATTATAATATTTATATTAATTTACAACATCTGACAATAATATACAAGCACATGCTTGTTTATTATTATTCCGAAAAGGCTTCAGTACCATAGACCACATATATACTCTTCGCCAGATTGTACAGAAGACAGAAGAGTACAATCTACCACAATGTCAGGCGTATGTGAACTATGAAAAAGCCTTTGATTCTGTCGAAATTTGGGCGGTGCTACAGGCTGTTCAGCGATGTCAGATAGACTATAGGTATATCGAAGTGTTGAAATGCTTATACGATGAGGCTACAATGTGTATCCGATTAAATGTGTAAACGGTGTAATTTCGGTATACTTCGGTATAAGTAGTACATTGTACTGGTTTATTACAAAAGGTTACTCTTAAAATCCAGTAAAAATCGACCTCTACTCAAAACTGAATGAAACATACACTGACACTTTAATAAGAGGGCTAGGATACTCTTTAAAAATATCTTCTATTCCCAATACTGTGGTAGACAGGTCCAGATAGGTTAAGTCCTTTTGACCCTCCTTTCACCGAAGATAATGATTGGGACCCGTGACAGGTGGTGAGTCCGTCGCCATTTTATGATCAAGACCAACGATGTAAATCGTTCATAAGTTTTGAAAAATTAATTGGTGCGAGCCTATCACCTGGGGATCGAAGTCGGGTCTCTTGACTCGAATTCCGTTCACCCAACCACTTGCCTAGCTTGACTTTAGACAATATTCTATATTTCATATATTAGTTACACTCATTAAATATATAAAATGAAACGAAAAACCACCACGTACTATAAATACATCTCGATATAAGATACAAGGTACACGTAATACTAATCGGGATATAAAGTAAATGACTGTAATTTGTAAATTAAGGGCGTAAAATGCTATTGCAGGTCAAAAATATGTTACTTTTAGTCACAATTTTACTTTACTAAGATAATTCACCGACTGATAATGGTATATATGTATGTAAGTTTACCTTTCTAACCTCCTTTAAACTGTTAATAATATTATGTGATTCTGTTTTGTTGTATTTTCTGTTTCTGTCAAACATGTGTTGTTTGGTTACTTGTATGACTTAGTAAACAATTATTTGTTGTTGTTCGGGCACTACCAGCCCAAAACTGTAAATGGGCTGCGCTGAAAATCAGTGATGCGTCTTCCCGCAACTTGTACTGAGCGCATACCCTTTTGTTGCTTTTAGTTTTTGTAATTTTAATTGTAATTTTAAAAAAATATTATTTAGAATTTGTTATTTAGAATCACTCTTTTGTTTTTTTTTTTTGCCTTTGTAAACTTGTTTTTATTTTTGGTTTATGTTCCGGTATAAAAAAGCAACGAATAAAGTTTCTTTCTTTCTTCCTTTCTTTCTTTAGTAGCATTTGATGCTATGGGCGGCAATGGGATGATGGCCTGTCATAGCCATTAAACGAAAGGACGTCTCTACATTTGTTAATAGTTGATTTTGTATCATCCCTGATCATTTATATTACAAAGGGCCTATACGGATTTGGTAATCGTTTAAATATACATTGTTAAAATTTGTTAAACTATGATACCCACTGAAGAAAATCTGTTTACTTACTTCAGTGTATTGATACGAATACCATTTAAAGTGTTTTTAAAGCGTGGTTCAGATTAACTTCACACTCGGCTCCCCACAACATGAAACAACTCTTACAGGCTGTGTTAATGCACTATGTTACTCCATTACGTGTGCATACCGACCAGCGTTGCAAAATATCACTACTTTTCCATATATTTTTTATTTTACCTTTCCAAACTTGGTCATCATGGCATAATATATCACCATCAGAATTGTCGGTAGCTTATTGTGTTTTGAATTTTTCCTTTAATCGCCTCTTACGACACCCAGGAAAAAGAAAAAGGACGGTATACTCTTACTCCGTAACCACACGTCGCATATTTGGTTACTGGTAATAATTTTATGCAGGATTGTATAATAATGGATTCGTTTCTTTTTGTCTTATACATAGGAATGTAATGTAAATCCGCCCTCGTGGAGACACGGTAATTACGGACTTTCAGCGTCCAAGATGGTGCCCTACAAATGTTCTCCCTGCTTCATATATTGGCAGTGGCGCGGTTCCGTCCTAACCCAATGAGCGCTGGCCGATCAGAGAAGCCTAAACAAAGGATTGGTCACTTCCATTTGTACTTGTATCTTGTACCTTAGTTATATAGTTAACCCACAAGACATCTCGGCTTCCAATACTACATGATTTACGGACACAGGACCGTAGATACTACACCTGATATGGTTATTTTTGTTACTGTACTGTTGCTATACTCAATCGATACGCCTCGAACCGTCCATGATAGTTGCGGCAGAGATGGCACTAGTCACAAATTTCATAAATGTCATTATTATTAACGTTAAAGAAATTATAGTTAAACGTAATTATAATTAAAGAAATTAGTTAAACTAAAATATGTTTGTAATCACAAATTATGTGGATATTTAATAATTTCTAAATTATTTTTTGACTGTCGTGTGCGTTATCAAAACCTTAAAAACATCGGTGGCAATGAAACGTTCTAAGAGACACTTTGAAAGCGCCAGTCAATTACACATATATTATATTAGTTCTAAGGCAACAAATATTCGGATACAGTTGGCACTGGCTCCCCTCGCACCTGTCCGTGACAAGCTTTTCTTGACTCTGAACGTTTGTTATAAGGTTTTGAGGAAATCCTTTGTTGGCTTATCTTGACATTTCACAGGAACGGTTCGTGAAATGTAGATAATATTTTCTTGTCCCTGTACATTTACGTTTGCTATTAGCTGCAGCCCACTAACGAATAGCTTTGGTTTTTTATTGATGTACAAATCAATATGCACACAATAGTAATTTTTAAAAGTCAGTAAATGACACAATGTTAGGTTAGTTAAAAAGTTTTTCTCATATTTTAAACATAACTTACAGTGAAATCTTTTTCCACGTTCATCTTTGCCACTCAGCTAAGTTTTAAAATGATTCCCGCCCATGTCAGTTGGATTTTTAAAAGTCTCTTTAATTGATTACTTGCATGCTTTAAATATTCAATAAAATTTGCGTCCTTGAAACAAATATTTACAATAGTCGAAATTCATGAGGTAATAAATACTGGCCAAATTGCCCACTAAAGGCAGCGTACCTAGCAATCTATAAAAGTTTTTTTAGAAACAAGTTTTTAAATACGCATGTAAAAAAATAGTAATGCAACTAGTGATCTGCCCAGTATGCACACTTATATTTATTTATTTTTTATTACATATTAAAATATACCACCCCGTTTCTTCCCATGAACATAGAGAAAACTTAGGGAAAGGTCCAGAAGTGTAATTGGCTACCGACAGATGACGAGATCACCTTTTTAAAATAACCAGACCCACATTCAGTAGATTAATGATGCGTAGATTGGTGCATCTATAATGAATGGTGTAAACGTTGATCGTAAATCCGTTTGACAACCGTCGAAAACCGCAGGTACGGCAGAGGTCTATGCCCTACAGTGGACTTTTACAGATTGTTGAGATGATTATTAAATATCGTGTTCACACAGATAGACAAATGCTTTGCTTTATGCTGCTTTGCAAGCTTTGTTTTATAACATCTAGTGATATGCCAACCATTATTTTAAAAATTTACTTCTCCAAAATTACATAGGACCAAGATGTAATTCGATCATCTTGTCTTAAATTTTACCCATCCGCTCTGGAAAAATGTACATAAAATATTAAACGTAAAATGTATTATTACCAGCATCATTTTTAAAAGGTCAAAGTTAAGGAAAGAAAGTAGGTTCTTAAAAACTCGTAAAAATAAATGATATGGCGCACACACCTGGTGCGAAAGGGTTCTTGCAAAAACATTTTAAGAACATATATTATTGGTATTTCAAACTTTTTTGTTTTATTTATTACATATTTTTCTATTCAATAAAATAAAAAACACAATTGTTAACTGAGAATTTACCATAATTGTCACGTTGTGAATGCAGATTGGCGATCGCAGTACCAGATCCCTCACACCACGCTGCCCCCCAGTGGTGTGCCTAATTTTTAGTTCAGTTCAGTTCAGTTACGTCGCAACCGGATTCGCTTTATTCAAGGCTTTTCCATTAGTTGCCTCATAACTGCGTTAACTGTGTAAATTGGACTGAGTAATTGAGATACCCAATACATTTTTTTACCTCTTATTAAAATAAAAAATCATTTTTAAAATAATTGAACCGATGTCATTTCACGTCATACTTATTAATAAAACAAGCCACCGAAACATCTTTTCATTTATTATTTGTTATTATTAACTATTTATTTTACACTTTTGTATACACAAATTAGAATTACATTTTACATTAGAATAATATTGAATGTAAAAATAGGTGACATACGTTTCTTATATTTGTTATTGAAAATATTATTTTTGTTTCCCCGTTCTACTTTTAGTCATTATCATAAATTATTTTGTTTCTATTTAAAATGGAATCAGTGAATAAATTATACTCGAATTCTTTTTCAAGTAATAAAATATTTGTGGTACAATGTTTCGTTATATATTTACTCATGTATAGGAACACCTACGTCACCACCTACGCTGGATACGTCAGGCTGTGACGTCATATGGTGCGGTATGCGGAACCGAGGGCCATGCATATCTTTCTAACTATAAGCACGCGGCTGGGACGAACAACAAGCTCTCAACGAAACACTACGTAATTACTTTACTTAATTTAATAATTAAAAATAGTACAATACCAATAACTAATTTGTATGAACTGAACTTTAGTCAGTCTACCTGTAATCTGACCGATCCACTGAGGCTCATTATTTTTTAAGAAGAAGAGGGCACTTAACGAAAAGAAAAGTTTCCGATATGTGTTATATAGTTAGATAACCATAAAAGAAAAACTGTAACAATTTTTAATGAAAGCATGCTTCATACCTGACAAAACAACTTTTAGTAAAATTTCCCGACAACTTCCGGAAAGTATGCTACCCCCTGAAATGATAAAACATGTCAGATTCTAAACTTCGACGCTGAAATATTAATTAAATGCATATCCCCTACCTTCGAATACCGTATTAATATGGTGGCTCACGTCTCATATTGGAACAATTCTCGCTAAGTCTGCTACACAGTACACAATAAAAGTACGTTAGTGTCATTATTTAACTTTGAGCTAGAAAATAAAATAAAAGGAAGGAACATAGTGTTGTTGGTGCGTTCAATATAAATAATCCGTGACAAAAACCGTATGGATATTTATATAGCCGTTAAGATTTATATGGGCCAAAGTAACTTAGGGAATCTCAGGTACTTAATGGAAATTCTCTATTAAAACGTGTAATGTTCGAACAAGTTTTCATTCTCTTTCTTGCCATGTTTGACAAAAATAGATATTGGAAAATAGAAATGGAGTAGTTGACGGCCTCCGTGGTCCTCAAGTGGCGTAAACATCGGTTTCCATGGTGTCTCCAGGTTAACACACACAAAATTTCATCAAAATCAGTCCAGTCGTTTAAAAGGATTCAGTCACATACACAGGCACAGAAGGATAACAAATATATTAATGTAATGGGTGATACTTATTTTATATAACGCTCTAAGCTTTTTGTTTAAAAATTACTAATAAAAATAAAGAATGAAAAATAAATCAAATGAGGAAATATCTCTCGGTGATTTAGAATTAAATTCAAAATAGACTAAGATACAAGCTGAAAGCAAATTCATCTGCAATATTATAATTCTGGAAAAGTAAGAAGAGTAATATAAATATTCTATTAGAGAATCCACACGACACTCTGTGGATTAAGCGCTCATACATTGTCAGTACATTTTGTGCTTCTATTCCCAGTAGCGTGTTGTTTTCAAAATGAAATATGACCTCTGTTGAAGCCATAATATAAAGTTGCACTGAGTTGCAACGGCGTTTATGCATTTAAATACTGAAACAAAGTTTGAATTAGAAGATAAGATTAGAATTGTTTAGTAACATACCACTTTAACAGTAATTAAGTAATTAAAGCGAAAACCATGTATCACTTGTTATTATCGGTATTCTCGGATCCTACTAATATTAAAACCGGTGTCGACACCACTCGACCCCGAAAGTCGTCGTTGTTAAAGATTTTATTACGCGAATACTACATGTAGTATGTATACTGTTTGTAATCCCGGTCATCGGTAAATGCATGAGAAAGTAAATATACTGTATACCGGATATACTGTATATTTTATTCCATACCGCATTTACATAAAAAATAGTAATATTTGAAAAAAGCAATAGAATATTGTTTATACTTGTCAGAAAACAACGTTGGTCATAGCAATCTTTAAAAAATATTAAATATCTTTAATGTTACATTTTATGAAAATATTTTTGCATTCCTATGGAAACTCCGGGATACGGAGTATTTACAAACACTCTTGGGTAAAAATGCAGTGACCTGTCAAAATTTCGAGTCAATCCATCGATGACTTTTCGAGTTTTGCGACCATAAACATACGGAAAATTTTAATACATAAAAAGTTGGCAATAAAAATTAGCAAAATTTATCTATTTTTTATTTGAATTTTACCTCACTAGCATAAAATATGCATAGATAATCTTTTAAATCTTTAATATTGAAAGTCACTTTTCGTATTAAGGCATTTATTAAGCTAATATCTTTAACTTAGTAATACAGATTTAAGGCAATTAAAATTATTTCCGAGTTACAAATCTATATAGTCCACTGTCGACTATAAACTTTAATATGGCTTCAGTTAAAGTGCAGCTTTCCGTAACTTTTATATGAAAGTTGTGGGGCATACGATAAAAGGGTCAATTGGTGGTGATGACCGAAGCTGATAAACAGCCGCAACACCATTAGAACTGCACAAGTCTTGTCGGCTTTTGTTAAAGGATTTGGAAAAGATAATGGTGGATCAGATGGTGATGGGTGCCGGTAGTGACCTCCTAGCAAATTGCATTACCTTACTTCGTCATGAAAAAAATAGAAAATATAATCGATTTTCGGGTTTGCGTTGTGTTGGGTTTGGCTACCGACAATGTTGGTAGCCATATTGGCAATTATTAAAGCCTCCGGACGGGAAATGCCTGTGTCCAGTAGTGCCGTGGACTTTTTCAAGCGTTATGTAAGTCTGCGAGTTAGAAGGCAAGTTAGAGAGTTTTTCAAAAAAGCTCGGTAACAAGTTAAGTGATACATCACTACGACATATGTCACAATTCTTCCCGTTGATGCCTTAAAGGCATCTTAGCGAACAGCCTTAAAATTGTAAAGGCTATGCTTTGATTTACAATTTAATTGAAATATCATCTCATTAAAAACAAAATAAATTTAAACCTACCGGTGACGGGTGGTACAGAAGAATTGAAAAGTTTACGGTACAGTTATCGCCAATCCGCTTTTCAGCATGTATGCAAATCCTTACACAGGTAGCCACTTAACTATTAATACCTAGTAACGTAAATAGGTTAAAATAAATAACTTCACGCAATTCCCAATACAAAGGTAGACAGAGGTCTAGTGTAGACAATTAAGACCCTTTAACTAACAATTAACCAACTTTTAACAGTGGTAGAGCCACGCATCAGCTTTTGTTGTTGCATGAATGGGCCAGCTCGACCGAGGTAGTACCACGACCTCACAGAATACCGGCATGAAGTAGAAGTCTTACAGGCTTCTGCGTTTCGTCTGGTGAGTGCAGGTAACCGGAGGCCCACACACCCAATTCTGGGGGAGGGAGACACTCTAAGGGAGGCAGCGCATCTGCTATGCCTCTGGTATTGCGGGTGTTCATGGGCGGCGGTAATCACTTACCATCACGTGAGCCACCTGCTCGTTTGCCTCCCTTTTCTATAAAAAATAAAAAACCTTCCACCCTTCGGTGGAAGGTGGTTAATTGTAATTGTATTTTTGGAACAACGTGACAGGTGATGAGCCCGTCGCCTTCTTTATGTCCAAGCCAACGATATAATTCGTACATAAGTTTTGGTGAAAAGTGAAAAACCCTTTGGTACGAGCCTGCAGCTTGGGGATCGAACTCGGGTCATTTGACTCGAAATTCCGACCACCCAACCACTCGACTATCGTGACTTAGGTATAACTTGATTTAATAATAAATATTATTAAATTAAAGAGAAAAAATGATTCAAATTTTCTACTGACTCGGGCGGCTCTTACCTCTGAGTCACCGTGTCCTACATGCATCAGTTTAAATTTTAAATCTGGGATTGTGCATGAAGATAAGTAAATAACTAATTTACGAAATTTTTTATTGACTTTAAAGCATTTATGCTGAACTGTTTTTAATAAAATTAATGAGAACTAAAAAAAGTTTAGCATAACTTACATGCTTTAAAATCATTAAAACAATTGCGTAACAAATAATGTGAAAACGTCTGACTATGTTTACTGTATCCTTAATCCTATTATTACCGTGTGGTAAGAGCGTTATAATATGCTTTACTGTTTCTTTTCACAGGTGTCATAAGGGGCGACTACGTAAAATAGCCTCTGACTGCGACTGGTAGATGGCAGAGTAACCCGACACAATTGTTTAACCAGACCAGTGATAAGCTGTAAGGTCTGCTGTGTGAGGTAGTTACAATAGCCAATATATTCCTTTTTACGGGAGAGGTCTAAATCCTGCATAAAATTATTGGCCGTTGGGAAAATATGTCCCATTATTTATTTATTTATTTATTGGCACACCAACAGCTTATCACACTATTATCAGCAACAAAAGTACTTTGAATTAGTGATTGGTGTAATTTTGTAAGTGAATTATAGGTTTGCTTATCATTTATTAAAACATTAGAAACTAACTTAAGGTAAAATGTAACGTGGTTAATGTTTACTAGTATATTATGTGTTTAAATATATTTAGATTATGTGTATTTATATCATATTTATTGGTAGTTATTGGTTACATAATTGGTAACGAGATCATGAGAACATAATTACAATTACCAATTTTACAATTCCGCGGCATAATTGTAATTCGTTGGTCACTCTACTAAACGTAAACAAACGCTTTTAACTTTGAGTACAACGTTACTTCCGCGGGTCACGTTTCACATTAAAATAGTTCGCCGCAGAGAGTAGTCGCACAACACCGACTCGCAGCCTGAATTGCAACACACAGGATTTTTCTCGTTCTTAAGTCCATCTTATATTTATTTAAGTGAATTTTTAGAAAATATATTTGGAAAGATTACGTATTAAACTATTTTTACAAATTTGATATTTAAACCAATAATTAATCCTTACAAATGCCTCATTATAAACACTTGAGAATTATATTTTTTCTTTTATAGACGAATGTGGTGAACGATATTACGATTTACCTGATTGTGACCACTGACTCCCATGTTGGTCCTCTAATCTGGAGGTGCTGCGGAGGCGATAAGAAAGGGATATGTGTTTTACTATATACCACCCCATTACTTCCTTAAGGTGTCTTAAAGGAAGACTATGGGAAAAGGCTCAATAAGTCTTTGGCTATCGGTAGATGGAAGGATAACCATCTAGAAATATCGGACAAACTATAACAGACCAGCGACGAGCAGCATGGGCTAAAGCAAAGCTTGTGGTACTGCGACGGCCAATCCGGTCGCCAATTGTGGCGATTACGACAATCTCTCTCTATACTGTAGTGGACTTTTACAAAGAAAGAAGAAAGAAAATATTTTTCGTTATTACAACTGCAAGAACAAAATTAAAAACACAAAAAAAGTAATTTTGGGATGCCGCAACGCAACCGTCGCTGCAAGTTTTGTAGGCCGACATGTATGTATATATTTATATAAGGATATTTCATAGCGATTGCTAATTATAAATAATTATAATACATATTGCGATTAATTAATTAATTTCTATCGAAATAGGCTCTATGAAACTCTTTCGTTAAATTATAATCATTTATTGAGAATTGCGTTACTCTACTCAAATATTATGTCTTCTTCTTCTTTTCAACCTATCAAGAGTCCACTGCTGAACATATGCCTCCCCCCAGAATAGGGTTTTGCCATAGTTGCCACGCTTGCCGAGCGTGTTGGCAACCGCAGTTCTTGAAGTTAGGCAGGAAGATGCTACTACCCATCTCCTGATACATATAAGTTCCTTTGACGACTTTTACGACACCAATGGGTTGAGATTTTCATAGTGGTACCACGCATCAGCTTTTGCTGTTGCATGAATGGGCCGGCTCGACCGGGGAGTACCGCGACCTCACAGAATACCGGCGTGAAGTAGAGGTCTAACAAACTTCTGCGTTTCGTCTGGTGAGTGCAGGTAACCGGAGGCTCACACATCCCTCTACCCCAATTCTGAGGGGCACTCTAAGGCCGGCAACGCATCTGCTATGCCTCTGGTATTGCGGGTGTTTATGGGCGGTGGTAATCACTTACCATTCACGTCAGCCAGCTGCTCGTTTGCCTCCTTTTTCTATAAGAAAAAAGATGGGATGGCAGATTATCTTACACCCCTGCCATACGGCCAGTGTCAGTAAGTATTTACAAGTGGTTTATTCGGCATTCGACCAACATCTGTGATAACGGTTTTTATTTTTAATAGCTAAAGATATAAAGATCTGACGACCGCACTAATAGATTACTCTCGTCTAGCGTAATATTACAATTTGGACGCTTTACTGTGGTTACAGTGCCAGTTAACGTCACCTGTTTCAATTAAGACAATTGCGATGAGATAACATTCTACTGCGGTTGTAGGCTCCCGTTATTGTTAGAATGTCGCACCATCTGTTATTTTTATTGCTAACACAAAAAATCTATCTAAGTCACTATAGCTGATCGGTTAGGTAATCGGAATTCGTGTCGAGAGAATCGATTTCGGTTCCCAAGGCTCGTACCTATGTTCTTTCAAAAACTTTTGTACGATTTATATCGTTGGCTTGGACATAGAGACGGCGACGGGCTTACTACCTGTCACGTTGTCCCAAAAATATCTTAGGTGGAAGATGCGTCGAAAGGACTTAATTGTCTAGTTCTTTGTCTACCCCTGTTTGTTTATTTATTATTGTTCCAAAAAACTATATATTAGATATTATTTTAATTCCAAATACTTATGTTTGGTGAGCAGAATGTTATGTGGTGTCAGAGTTAAATATAAGAAAAAGAGCGCAGTTCAGTACGGAGAGAAGTGAAACCTCCAGAAGAGTAAATATTGATGTATGTAGACTCTCGGCTATCGTGGTTCGTACAATGTTAGATTTATATTAAATTAGCTTTTAAATTAAAACTTTATATTATTTTAAGTACTTATTAATATGATATAAAATACATTATGATGGTTTTAAATCATTAATTATTTAATTTAGATGTTGTAGAAGGTGGAATTAAATATTATTATGCAATAAATCAATTATTCTATTAAGTTTTTCAATTAGCTGGTTACAATTTTAAGATTAAGTATAATTGAAAAAATTATAACAAATTAACGATAGCCGAGTGGTAAGATAATCAGAATTCGAGTCAAGAGACCCGAGTTGGATCTCCAGGAGGAAAGCTCGTACCTATGACTTTTTTCCAAAAAACTACGTACTAATTTACTATCGGTAGCTTGAACCTAAAGATGGTGACTGGCTCACCACCATATCATGTTATCCCATAAAATGTCTTCGGTGGAAGGTGGATAGAATGGACTCAATTGTCAGGACCTTTGTCTACCCCTGCATTGGAAATGGCGTGAGGATATTTTTTTTAAATAATAACTTATTTAGCCTTAATTTGAGACTTATGTCCCCGTTGCAATCGCATTATATTGGTAAGTGGCAGTAAAAGTCACTGATTCCAATTAAATTTTTTATAACACTAGTGTGATATTAGTGTCTACTCCATATCTAACTCACTGATAACGGTAACATCGAAGAAAATATGTTATAATTTTTGTAATGTAATGACTGTAAGATTTTACCACCTTCTTGTAAAAATTGCAAGAGACGACTAACTGTAACATTTTTTCAAAAGAGGGAGGAATAACCATTTCGAAAAAAACTAAGTAAAACTAGGCGATGAGCAGTCTAAGGTACGAGATGCATTTACTTCAACTGAAACTTGGTCACTACGTAGTTGTTTCTATTCTTGAGTATTCAGAACTAAGATTTAAAGCACCAGATAATAAATGTTAGACGAAAAAATCTCTTAAGAGCGTGTCAGAAATACAAAAACGTAGCAACCGGCTGGATTAAAATGAAAGGATGAGAAATATCCTAAAGCTCGCACAATACTCTGTGGATTAAACGCTTACACATTGTCACTGGATGCTATTCCCTAGCGCGGAATGTTTCAAAATGATAGATGACCTCTGTCGAAATTCGTGTAACATAAATGTGCAATAAGTTAATGCAGTATTTTAGCTTTAGTTTTCTGAAGAATATGTCTTTTTTGATTACTTTACTACAAAAACAAAATAATAAAATACCATTTATATGTAGAATACTTATTATGAATAGAGTTAGCTGCATTACCATAAAATAAAAGTAACAAGAAGACATTTTATTTATCTTCACGTATAGTGAATGAACCTTCTCCTTCGCATCTTTCAAACTCCTTCGCGTTTTTCATATACGCTAGTCTAAATATGCGAGTATTCATGATGCTCTTCTCCTTCGTGCAACAGTACTATATACTTACATAGACAAAGTTTCACACATTCGCATAAACATGATGACTGGATTACACACATTAATATTCATCACACAAATACGAGTACATACCTCTAAATGGATTCAAACCCGCAACTTTCGCTACTAAGCTATCGAGTCATCGACTCCTGTCATTAGATTTCTTATTTGATAATGTGCTCCCGTTCTCTGCTCTTTTTAGCTCTTCCAGATTTGATTTGATTTTTTATATTTTAACTGTTTTGTTAGAAGGTCCGGAAGATGAGTATTATTCTGTAGTTCAGTTAATTATTTTATATAGGTATATTAGTGATATACAACTTATCACGAAATCTTAGAAACTTTGCAACCTACTTACTAGATAGACTTGAAATGTAACATAGTTACTTATTGCGCTATATAAATGCTTATTATAAGCAGATTTCAGATTAAATATAATATTATATAAACGGATTACTTATTATTTCACGCAATTTCTTCATTTCACGCAAATCCTCTCCAAAATACAATTTTTTAATGTAATAAATGTGGCGCAGACGAAGTTACGTAGTGCAAGTAACAGTGGCTCGTAATCCGAATAATACTTATTGACATAAAGTTATTAATAATATTATTATATGGGTAGACGACATTAATTCTACATTGCCTGTAGAAGTCCACTGCAAGATGTTTATCTCTCCCGTAACTAGTATGCATCCTAATCGCTTCGCTTGGCGAGCGATTTGGCGAACGCAATACCTAACAACTTGGACGGGGCAGCCAGGCATTTTTCTTCACGTTTACCGCGCCATCTCTCGTTAGCCTTTGCCATATTGAATTGCTTTGCTCTTCACAGTTATTAGGGTTTACATTTTAGTTACCTCTTATGATTCATACAAACATAGAGGCCTGTTGAGTTCATTGCAGGACAAAGGCCTCTCCCGTAAGCGTTCGCCATAATCGCCACGCTTAGCAAGCGGATTAACGCTCACACACACGAGAAGAAAAGCATTGTAAATTGCCACAACGATATCCCACCGCATCGCCGATACTAAATAAAGTATTTATAAATATTTACTAAGATATTTTTAAAATTTATTTCCTATACACTTGTTCGTTTCATCGAACACGCAAGGAGGTCAGGATCCGATTTAACTCGACTCAATTTGCTGTAGATACATTTGTCGACGGGAACGAATTTTCAACAAGTGGTGTGAGTAAACTGTTGTTAGAAGTACAAATACACTTCATGTTTCCTACTTTCTTTTTAGAAGTTACCACAGTAACTGTTCTTTATTTAGATACAAATGCTTGAGCAAAACATCATGTCCTTTATGTGAGTATTTGTTTGTTTTTTAACGACATCAAGTTGCGCTTATAGCAATAAATGAATTAAATAAAAAATCATCTGCCAAAGTCAACAGTCACGATAGCCTAGTGGTTGGCTGATCGGAAATCGAGTCAAGAGACCCCAAAAGGTAGGCTCGTACCTATCACGCGGTCTCAATGTCTTTAGTGAACGGTGGGTCAAAGGACTTAATCTTAATAAATAGTAAAAAGGACCACTGTCTACTCCAGTATAAGAAAAGGCGGGGAGAAATATTTGAATAAGCCGGGCTAGAACCCAAGAAACAGAACTAATGAGTAGACCCTGGCCGAACCAATAAAGCTGAAGTAAGTCAGAAGTGGCAAAAGGCCGGCTAGATAGTTCGCCAACATGATAAACTTTGAAAGACAGCTTACTTTCATGGTAACTTTTTCACAAACTTTTTCAACTTCAAATCATCTTGTTGTACAAATCAAATAATTTATTAATCGAAACAAAACAGTTCATTTTATCTTTCAACATCTTTTATTTTTTCATTTTACCACCGTGTCGTAAAGAGTTTCCTTCTAAGATCTTCGTAGTTTCTTTCGCATGTTTTTTCTTTTTTGTATGTTATTTTTAAAAAACTTACAATATAGAACTCAAAGACACATCGCCAACGCCTAAGGCTTACGAAAGAGAGATAAAAAAATTTCAACGGATGCATGTAAGACACGGAGACGCGGAGATAAGAGCATCGCCCTGGAACGGCAGAGGATGTAATACCTATGTACGCTCGCAACTCCAGAGAGGCAGCAGATGCTTAGCTAGCTATCTTTAAGAAAGGAATTGAGAAAGGGGAAGGCAAAGAGGGAAAGGAGTTTTTGGGCATTCAGTTCCCTCACATATCGGACATGGATATGGATAAAAAGTTTTAAATACACGCCAGTATTCTGTGAAGCCGTGGCCATGCCTTGCTTCAACCCGCCCTTTCATGTAACAGTTACTTAATTGTATAGACCTCTGTCTACTCCAGGTCTTTTTATCAGGTATTGTTTAGCATTCCATTAACATTGAGGTGAATTATTTATGTATAATCTGTGAGCAACGTGACAACCTTTCTTTTTTGACCTTTTTTTATCCAAAAAAAGGTCGTGATAATTAAAATGTGATAATTAAAAATAAAAATCCGAAAATTTAAAATGTGTAGTATTCGCGTAAATACAAGAAAGCATTAAGTAAATTATAAATGTATTTACAAGGAAGGTGGGTCAAAGGGACTTAATTGTCTAGACTTGACCTCTGTCTACCCCTGTATTGGGAATTGCGAGAAGATATTTTTTTATTATTTTTTTTATAAATGTATTTAAAGTTAATAAAAACTGAATACTGTTTATTGATGTTTTACGAACCTAGGTTATCAAGTTCCCACAATAAACAACATCAAAAGTTTACCGATCTTAAAAATACACAACAATCTGAAGTAAACAAACGGAAATAAATTTAACTTGAAACTCTCAAAGGAAACTGTTTCTGATATTAAAGACTCTAGGCAGGTAAATAAACTTAAACCGCTAAGTTGGCCAAGTTTAACCGTCTCGGTGCTACTTATAGTGTAGTGAATACTTTTAAATCTTTTACAAAGTAATAAGACGAGATAATGACGACCTCTGTGGACGCGTGGCATACACACCGGTTTCCATTGTTGACAGCTCTAACGTCCGGGCCTTTAATAATCAATTATTAATTGGAAATACAATAGTTTGGGCCGAAATTCAACCGTAAATAAATATAAGCAATGCCAATGGTATTATGACTGTGTTTGACAAAAGGTTTGTAGTGAAAAGTGCATACCTTTCAATACATAACGCAGTGCTGGTACCGACTTTGTTATATAGCAGCGAAACTTAGGTCTGCCAGAAGAAGTATTAAAGCAAGTTAAATCAAATAGAGATGCGATCTCTTCGTAAAATGTGTGGCGTTACTTTTATCACATATATTGTTGATAAGGGCGTGTTCCTATGGTTCGGGCACGTTAAGAAATGAGTGAAGACCGAATAGTGAACAGAATATATGACACGAAAGTTAACATTAAAAGGTGTCACGGTAGGCCGAGACTTTCTTGCGAAGACCATTTGAGCAATTTTTTTAAGAGAGAATGATCAAGAGCACTCGGATACATAGAGGTGCAAGAAGCGAAGGAGTTACGCAGGGATCGTGACAATTAGCGATTCGGTCTGTCTCGCTAACTCTTGGGGGATTGTGCGTTAAGATAAGTTGTTTTTATGGAAGATTATAGCATATGATCGGTGAGTCTGACGCCCTGTAAACGGGTGTCAGTAAGACTTTCACACTTATACATTTCTTATAACACCCGAGGCGACAGGCTGCAGGCGCGTTTCCTATCTTAAAGTAAGAAATTGGGAACCCGTCGCCGTCTTTATGTCCAAGCCAAGGATATAATTTGTACGAAAGTTTTTGAAAAACCTGTTGGTACGAGCCTGCCACCTGGCGATCGAACTCGGGTCTCTTGACTCGAAATTCCGACCACCGAACCTATCTCGGCTATCGTGACTCTTAATTTAAAAATAATGATCTTATCAAATGCTTGTTATTATTTTGTAATGAATTAAAAAATCCACCGTGACTTGCATGCTTTAAAATCTAATAAAAGTTGTATCACAGATGCTTTTTTGTTTATAAATAAATCTAAACAAATAATAACTGTGAAAATGGAGTTTCATCAAGAGCCAACGAAAGATTAAACTGCACACTTCCTTTATTTAAAAAGTAGATGTCATATGTGTACGGTTGTTGTTGTTCAGGTTAGATCAAACGCGGACTGCCTCAATACGAAACGTGACCCAAAACAATAATAAGGTTTCTATAATAGATTTATTTGTTTAAACTTTAAAGTCACGATTGCCGAATGGTTGGGTGAACGGAAGTCGAGTCAAGGCGGTAGACTCGTAGCAAAGGGTTTTTACAAAACTTATTTACGATTTAAGTCGTTGGCTTGGACATAAAGACTGTAATATGCTCGCCACCTGTCATATTGTCTCAAAATGTCTTCGGTGAAAGGTGGGAATAATTGACATTTAAGAATGTAATTGCATAATTATCGTAAAATAAATCTTAAACTAAATAAGATCTTTATCACACTTGAGAAAATTAGCAAAGTAAAATAATTCATACAAAAACAAGTTATTTCAAAAAAAGACGTGTGAAGTATGTTTTAATATTTTAAAGATACTTACTAACTTAATTGCCTATAAAACTGCACTGCAGGATAAAGGCTTCTCTTTAAGGAAGATTTGCTATAATTGTATGCTTACCTTGTACCTTAGACGATGCTGCCCATCACCAGTTTGTCTGATTCTGGTCTTATTTGAAATGACTGTGCCGCCATATGTTGGAAGTAATTGTAATATTCATGGCTTTTATCACGTACGACACTCGACGATTATTAGTTAGTAATTAAACTCAAGATTTTTTTAATTAATAAAATAAAATAAATATCTTCATGCAATTCCCAATACAGGGGTAGACAGAGGTCACCTTCCACCGAAGATATTTTCGGGACAATGTGACAGGTGAGCCCGTCGCCGTCTTTATGTCCAAGCCAACGATATAATTCGTACACAAGTTTTTGAAAAACTCATTGGTACGAGCCTGCCACCTGGGGATTGAACTCGGGTCTCTTGACTCGAAATTCCGACCACTCAACGATTCGGCTATCGTGACTTAAGATTTGTTAAATAAATTAAATATTATCTAAAATTCTTTTAATTTAAATTTTGATATTTTGGCGATATCCGTATATAAAAGTATTGTGTATTTTATTAAAATAAATCGCTGTTGAATTACCTGACACATAAATAAATAAATTTTTGCCAAATGAAAAAGATCCCTTTACTTTTAAACCTTGTAAATGTAGTCTAGTTTGTGTCGATCTGTTTTCAATTTTCAGAATAATCAATAAATATAATAAAAAATAGAAATGTGAAAATATTTTTGAGAAAGTTAACATAACTTTTAAAAGTAAAACTACAACTTTTTAAAGTTTTTAATATTCCTAATTCCATAGAAAAAAATATTTGTTCTCTTTCAGTTCAGATCTCACTGTCTTAAATGTGCTTTGCATTCATATTGGAGTACATACTTTGGCCGGAGCTTGCTCTGTTGGCATTTGTTCCGTACGGTCGCTATATTTACGTTAACTATTCAAGACGCGAACTGCAACCAAGTATAGTTTTAAACTAAGCTTACTTTTATGCAATAATATTTATTATTTATATTTCGCATTTTCCCAATACAAGAGTAGACAGAAATCTAGACAATTAAGAACTTACGACCTAACCGAATCCCTAAACTGAATCCTACTTGGGACAACGTGACGGTACAATATTATTACAAAGATAAATTTAACATTAACCTCCATGACTTGAGTGCAAACACTCATCGCGCAAATGTTTTCCCCTAACAAGATATAAACTGCAGTCAGCGGCTTTAAAGGCAGGGTCACATAATAAATATAAACCGATTTCACATAAAATTTACATCTTTTAAAATTCAGCACAATCTCGACGAAGACAAAGCCCAAATCTGTTAAAGTAAAAATAATTATATTCGAAAAAAAAAAGATTTCTCTGTTGAAAAAGAAACAGTTCGTCCCCGTTGGTGTGAAATGCAGCGCGCAAAGCGGCGATGGGGACCGCCACCCGTCACGCACAGCCCGACACGGCGGAAGGTGGAGGACGGAGTGCAGAGTTGGCACGTGGAATGTTAGAGGAGGCATGAGAGATAAGACGAATGAGTTGATTGAAATAATGAAAGAAAGAGAATTAGATGTCGTGTGGTTGTCGGAGACCAAGCGGAAGGGCAGTGGTACTGAAGAGCTCCCTGGCGGGGCGTTAGCTTTATGGTCCGGAGTCCCGGAGAGCGAGAGCGCCTGCCAGGGAGTGGGGGTGCTGCTGTCGTCTCGGTTGGTCGATGTTATGACTGAATATAAGGTTGTGAACTCGAGACTTCTCTGGGTTCGCTTTAAATTGGGACTGACGAAGTTATTCCTTTTGGCTGTTTATGCGCCGGTGGCTTCGTCGTCCAGAGCTGAGCTGGAGGAGTTTTGGGAGAATGTAAGAGAAGTTCTAGACTTGGTTAGAGGAAACGAAAGAATTGTTGTATGTGGTGATTTGAATGGATGGGTTGGTACCGCTCGGCCAGGGTACGAGTCGGTGCTTGGAATGTTTGGCGACAAAAGGGTTAACGATGCTGGCAAACTTATACTGGCTGTATGCAAGGAAGGGTCTTCTTGTGACAAACACTATGTTTAGTCACAAGAAAATCCATATGTATACTAGAACAAGAGAGAATGAGAGAAGTATGATCGATTTATTCCTGGTGGATGACCGACTGCGAAAACAGGTGATGGATACGCGAGTGTTCCGAGGTGCTGACCTGGGAACGGATCACTACCTAGTGATTACTAGATTTAGGGGTCTGTTCGCGGGTTGGCGCCACCGGACGGCGATACCAGAACCACAGTCGGTCGGTAGCATCCGAAGCTGGAAGCTTCAGGAAGCGGACACTAGGAATAAATATCAAGCAAGGGTAGCCGAAAAGCTGGACAGCATTGGTGTTAGAAAAGAATGTGTGGAAGAAATATGGCAGAGCCTTAGACATGGAATGGTTAGTGCAGCGGAAGACGTGTGTGGAACTGTGAAAAGAGGTAGTAGTAAAAAGGGTGATGCATGGTGGAATGACGAAGTGAAAGAAGCTGTAAATAAGAAGAAGAAAACATGGTTAGACTACTTGGCCTCTAGTAATGATAAAGATATGAGAGAGAAGAAGAAAGAAAGATATAAGCTCCAGATAGTTCACGAAAGCATTGATTGAGGAAGTGCGTGAAAGGAGTAGAATGGAAGCGGACGAAAGGTTGTCGCACAACTTCAAGGAGAACTCCAAACTCTTCTGGAAAGAGGTTGGAAGGACCCGGAGTGGTGCGACAGCCTTAAGAATGAATAAAGTGCTTTCGGGAACCAATGACGTCCTCTCAGAAAAATCGGACGTCATGCAGCGATGGAGCGAATTTTATAGAGAGATGTATGCGTGTGATGATCTTAGTGAGGGATCCGGGGGTAACGCCGTGACTGGTACGCCAGACTCGGACCTCGATGACACTGAGGTCATCAGTATGAAAGAGATTGAATGTGCGATTAGAAGTTTGAAATGTGGTAAGGCTGCGGGACTAGACAGAGTTACTGCTGAAATGGTCAAGTATGGTGGACCACGCGTCTGGGACAGCTTTCATCTGCTGTGCAATTTGTGCTGGCGAACGGGGGCTGTTCCGGATGATTGGCGATCCGCGGTCATTGTGCCTTTATATAAAGGTAAAGGTTCACATTATGACTGCGGGTGCTATCGGGCGATCAGCTTGACCAGTTTAGCAAGTAAAGTTTACTCGAAGGTTTTGACACGTAGGATGCAAGATAAATCGGAAAGATTTCTATGGGAGACACAATGCGGATTTAGACCTGGAAGAGGATGCACGGATGAAATGTTTTCTCTCCGCATGATCACGGAGAAGCTTCTGGCTGCTAACCAGAAGATTTTCTGTGCTTTTGTGGATCTTGAGAAAGCATTTGATACGGTTGTAAGGAAGAAAATGTGGGAACTGTATCCGGGGTATGGTGTGGATGGTCGATTGCTAAGGGCTGTGCAGTCACTTTACTGTGACTGTAAAGCCTGTGTGCGGGTAGGGCATGACCTGTCACCCATGTTTAGCGCCCTAATGGGCGTAAAACAGGGTTGTGTCATGTCTTCCTGGCTATTCATACTGTATCTCGACAGCTGTTTACAGAAGCTGAAAGATAGCTGTTTGGGTGTGAAATTGGGTGACATAAAAGTAAATTGTCTGCTTTATGCTGATGATGCAGTGCTTATAGCACCATCAGAGGCAGAACTGCAGGCATTAGTCACGTGTATGAAAGAAGAATGTGAAATTAATGGTCTCCGTTTGAATGCTAATAAAACTAAGGTTCTGGTATTTGAAAGGGATGAAGAAAGAACGAAGTGCGAAATTTGGGTACATCAGGAATGTCTAGAACAGGTGAATGAAATTGTATACTTGGGGAGTGCGTTTAGCCGGGATGGAAGATGTGATTTAGATGTGGACAGGCGTGTCGCTGCCGGGAACAAAGTCAATGGTGCCCTGACTGCGTTAATCAAAAGGCAAGGCGTTGTGAAAAGTGCACGCCTTGCAATACATAACGCAGTGTTGGTACCGACTTTGTTATATGGCAGCGAAACCTGGGTATGCCAGAAGAAGCATAAAAGCAGGTTGAATGCAGTGGAGATGCGATCTCTTCGTAAATGTGCGGCCTTACCATGGCCGACCGAAAGCGAAACGAAGAGATTCGCAATATGGCAGGTTTGAAAGATGACCTTGTCTCAATAATGGATAAGGGCGTGCTTCGATGGTTTGGGCACGTAGAGCGAATGAGTGAAGACCGAATGGTGAAGAAAATATATAGCGCGAAAGTTAATATTAAAAGGTGTCGAGGTAGACCGAGATTAACTTTCGAAGACCATGTGAGCAAATTGCTCGAAGAGAGGAGGGTCAAGAGTACTCGGATACCTAGACGTGCATGTATGAAGAAGATGATGAATCTGAAAGAAGCGAAAGAAGTATGTAGGGATCAGGACACTTGGCGATCTGTTCTCTCTGGCTACCCCGTCAGGGATTGTGCGTGAAGATAAATAAATAAATAAATAATAAATAAAAAGAAACAGTTTTATGAAACTAATTTACGCAGTTTCATTAGACTGCTTCTTGGTTAATTGTAATTCTCTGTTAGTGGCATTACAACAATAATACCATTCGATCCCTTGATAAGTGCAGAGTAATTTTAATAATTATTGTGTTCTATTCGGAGATCAGGATTCTTAAGTTACTCAAATTAAACACGTCAATTAACCGTCCCACCGTTTCGACCGCTCCGCGAACTGTTTCAATTTGAAACGTGACCACCGGCGACCACACATAATCCGAAAGCGAGAACACATGTACGCAAGTATAGTCATTGTAATGAAGATATTTTACAAATCATTATTTTACTTTTCAATTTCTTTTTAATGGTCAATAGGCGAATGAGTATGAACTACGAAACATAGTGACGGGCAATTATAACTCCATTAGTATTAGTTGGATTTATCATCGCAGCTTGGTTAGAGTGGTTAACAGGAATACTAGTAGTTTTATTCAGCAATGCAACATTCTTTTTAAAAAAGAATATTGTTCAGATTTCACCATAACCACGATAGGTGCTGACCGAATCAGGAGCTTCAGCTGGATCCCTCCGAAGAAGATTAAAAATATAACTATGCAAATTTATTTGTTCAGTTATAATTTCGTTAAATGTGGGTTTAAAGGCATAAACGCCTAGATCCAAAATACAATTTAAAACCTTAGTATCAGTATATTTGTGGCTGCAAGACAAGGAAAGTAGTGAAAGGATTGCCTTGAAATTTTGACAGCTTGTTGCATTATAACCAAGAGCATTTAATGTATCCCGGGGCTTCCACGGGAACGAGCAATATTTTCTAAGCATACAGATGTCATAGAATGAAGATATGTAATTTGTTTAATTGATTGCCAGGGTTCTGTAGTTTTTATTTGATATTATATACTTTTCATTGCTACCTTTAAAGATAATTATTTATACTAACAGACAAATATTTAATAGAAATAAATAACTGAGTTCCTTCACAATTGGCGAATATATATTTTGGCGTGTATTGTCTGGCGTGGCTTTCAGTCAGATTCTCCACTTTTCCTCTCTTTTACTTCACTTTTATTCTCAAAAAAGAGACTTATTCTACAGCAATAAATATTAAATAAGAAAAGGAAACTATGGAAGCATTATTCAACTGCAGTTTGCAGCGCCATCTATCAAACACAGGCTGAATTTCACTTTTGAAGAAGCATATAAACCTTTCATGCAGTAAGTATTAATTTTTTACCAAAACTCATTACAAGTTTTAATTTTCACCCAAATCATTTGATGCATACATACGTTAAAATTAATAGAGATCAATTAATACATGCTGAGTTGTTACTACGTAAGAATGAACAACTTCATTTCATCCGGTGAGAAGCGGCTAATGAAAAGCCTTCAAAATATCATTGGCTATTGATAGGTCTCGAGATAACCATCTCAAAAAGTACAACACACCGGTGACGGACAGCAGCATGAAACGTGCTGGGTGTCCTGGTACTGCAATCGCTATTTCCACTTGTCACAACGTGGCGATAATGATAAATAGTATCTTGATACAGAAGCCTATCTTGCATTGGTCTTTTGCAGATCGTTATGTTAGTACGGAATAATACTATTCATACAATTCTCAATTCGACGCGGATATCCCGCCATCTTTTGGTGGACAATGGCATTTCACTGAGTTCAGAAGAACCGGGCACGCAAAATATCAAATTAAATATGTTTATAGTATGACCGGTCAGTAAATTTTTTGGTAAATGCTATATAAATTTGTATCCAGAAGAATGTCGTAACCATCTCAGGATGCGGAATAGTATGAAATATAAGATTACCTCCCTACCCTGAGCTAGTTCGGATTTTAAAGAATAATCCTATTGAAATGTAAATCTGGACGTGTATTATTTTCTCACATTTTTGCGGTTACGGCTAACCCAGCTCCTACGTTGCAATTCACGAACAGAATTCTGAATGCAACGCTTTTGAAACAGAAAGCTGACGCGCTTTTCAACTCTGAAATCAGACATGATTTTCCTTTTATACTAATATGAGGTGCTGATTTAAATATTTCTTACCACTATTTGAATAGAAAAATATACAATGTATAAAAATAATTACTGTATATGTAGCACAGCATGTTTTAATATTTGTTCATGTGATAATTTCATTATAATTTATCCTCGGTGGAAAGTGAGTCGATGGGGCTTAATTGTCTAGACTATACCGCTGTGTACTCCTGTATTGGGAATTGCGTGAAGATATTTATTATTTATTTTATAATTTTATATGTGCTTCCCGAGCTTTTATGACTTCTACGTAACTTCCTATTTAGTGCCAGTCATACGTCTAGACAATTTAGTTTATTCGACTTACCGAAGTTTATTTTGGGATAACGTTACTGATGGTGAAACCGTCTTTATGTCCAAGTCAACGATGTAAATCGTTCATAATTTAAAAAAAAAACCTAGCGGTACGGGCCGACCTGAGGATCGAACTCGGGTCTCTTGATTCGAATTCCGATCACCTCATCACTCAGCTATCATTACTATCAAGAAAGAGATAGACTGTATTTTATTGGATGTCTTTGAAGAAAATGATGGTATATATTACCTTTTAGTATTTTCTGCATAATCATCGTATTCCACGTCTAAAATTTACGTTTTACATGAGGCGACTTTTGATAATATATTTAGTCACAAACAAATAGGTGTCGTGTAAATAGTTGGAGTTAGTTATTGAAGTAACTTATCTTGTTTCTCTTTATTCTGCACAGAGGTCATGACATTGAACTTGAAAATTAGCTTTCTTCTAAAGTTTACGTATTGGTCATTTACATTTATTTTGTCTGTTTATTTTCAAAAATGAATTGCTTATTTCTTTAAAAAACAGTATAAACACATATATTATTATATTTCTGTCTTGTCTATCGAATACCAGATTCCTTATGGGATAAAATCAGAACCAAGTGGATGCCTCCGAGAAACGGACGTCGACGAGTTCGACCCAGAAGGCGGTGGAAGAACGAACTTGACGCCTTCTTAAATAACTGGTGAGGAGGCTCAGGATAGAGTAAGGTAAGTAGAGTAAGAATGGAGACTGGCACTCTAAGGTCGGCAACGCATCTGCTATGCCTCTGGTATTGCGGGTGTTCATGGGCGGCGGTAATCACTTTCTATCACGTGAGCCACTTGCTCATTTCCTTTTCCATAAAAAAAATTACTACTAACATAGTAATATTCATAGTAGTATGAGTATATTTTCGACGACACTTTCTCAGGATATTAGCCTATTTCCTTCTTTATGCCGCAACCGTATTCTAGGTTTTTCATATTATTACAACGAATTCTTTATTATCATGTTTATAAACACACAGATAGACAGACCGAATTTTGGATGTCTTTAATGATAGACGGCGCTGTCACGAAGTCTTTATAATCAAGCCATCGAGTCCTAAGATTTTGTCGTTCTTATATGGACGAAAAGGATATATGTTTTTTTCTGTCAATGAGTTCTGTCTTAATAAGTCTTAGGATACTAATAATATAAGCATCATCTTTGCATTATTTATGATTTAGGTAACACTTACTCTTTCAATTAATTTAGGTTTTCACTTAATTATATTTAGGTTTTTTACCGGATAGCTTATAAAGGCATTATCAGTGTAGTATTTTCAGATAAAATTCGCAAACATGTAAATTTTAAAAATCTTAGTAAGCAACTACAATCGTTGTGTGATTGTTTCTGTCTGTCACTTAATTAACACTGTTTATTCTTAATAGAAATCACTATTACATTATTATATTTCTTTTTATTTATTTTCAACTCTCTATTTGTAATACAATTTCATACTAGTGAACATGTCGATGATACAATATTAATTTTTTTATTTTCTCACCTTATCCTAATACTGGGGTAGACATTAATCTAGATAATTAAATCTTTTTGATCCACCTTTCACAATAGTCCATTTAGGACAACAAAACAGGTGGTAAGCGTTCACCGCCATAGTTCCAATATTACGTTCATATTACCTAAACATATGTTTACCGCTAACGGGATTTGAACCCTCAGCTTCGAATTCGATGTCACATTAACATAACAAATATCGTAACATAACAAATATAAATCGACTACAGATAAAATTTAGATCCACATATTTTAAAATTCTCTACTGAGCTCTCTTGAAAAAAGTAAGCCTGACTTTATGTAAGACTAACTTCCAATATATGTAATCCAAAAAAAAATGGTTACAATTTGATAAGAGTTACGAAATTCGTGTTAATGTTGTAAGAATATTATATATATTAATAACTTCCTCTTCTGAAATCGGTTAAAACACAAATGACAGATCCGATTGAAGCGAATCAAATAGGTAGATTATCAGAACAATTGAGCACGGTTTCCGCCGCCACTCAAAACAAATCGACACCGAGTTCGGTTGGCAACATGCCAAGCTCGGAACACCTCATTGGCGAAATGAGCCGAGGCATTTGTTGCTTTAGAAAATAAAGGGCATTTGCTTTTAATAATAAAGTTTAATAATCGTTTTTTATGTAACAATTTATCTTGTTTCTTCGATTTACATTTTTTCTTCGATTTTTTTGGTGTTAATGACTGAAGTATCCTTTACCAGTCAACCTTAACAGAGTTGAAGTTAAGTAGTATGAATGAAGTAATGAAAATGATGAAAATAATGATAGGGTTTTTTTAATACTAATAAAAATAAATATACATACAATACCTGGAAACCTCTATAATTACATCATGCAAATAGTCATACACATACATATGAATTACATGTTAATATACACTTACACAGAAACAGTTGTTAAAATGAGTATGTCATAGTTCGCGACTACTACACATCCTGATATCGAGAGGAAGAGCGTTCCAAAGCAAGACAGATTGAAGGGAAAAGGATGAATGGACAAAGCCAGACATCTCTATTGGTAAAGTCGAATTCACGGAACGGAGAATATAACTTTTGGTACACGAAACTAAGATGATTAAATAAATACGTTATAATGAAAGAAATATAGTTATGTAATAAACTCAGGCGTTACCTTACGGATATTATTTATTTATTTATCTTCAGGCACAATCCCTGACGGGGTAGCTAGAGAGAACAGATCACCAAGTGTCACGATACTTATATACCTCTTTCGCTTCATTTAGATTCATCATTTTCTTTATACATGCACGTCGAGGTATCCGAGTACTCTTGATCCTCCCCTTTTCGAGCAATTTACTTACCTGGTCTTCGAAAGTTTGTCTCGACTCCTTTTAATATTAACTTTCGCGCTATATATATACTTCACCATTCGATCATCGCTCATTCGCTCAACGTGCCCGAACCATCGAAGCACGCTTATAAATTTTAGTTATAAGGTCATCTTTCAAACCTACCATGTTGCGAATCTCTTCGTTTCGCTTTCGGTCGGTCAAGGTAACGCCGCAAATTTTCGAAGAGATCGCATCTCCACTGCATTCAACCTGCTTTTATGCTTCTTCTGGCAAACCCAAGTTTCGCTGCCATATAACAAAGTCGGTACCAGCACCGCGTTATGTATCGCAAGGCGTGCATTTTTCACTTTCCTTTGGACTAACGCAGTCAGGGCACCGTTGTCCTTGTTTCCGGCAGTGACACGGCGGTCCATCTATGTCACATCTTCCATCCCGGAAGGATATAATAATAAATAATAAAAATAAATACACATATAGATAGGGACAATATCACATACGTTGCTCTGATCCCAATGTAAGATGCTAAAGCACTTGAGGTATCGGAATGGGAGACAACGAAGACACCACAAACATCCAGACCCGATAAAATGTAGAAAACGTGGTTTTTCTACATTGATCTGCCGGGGAATCGAACCCGGGACGTCGAGATGGCGACACCTTGAAAACCAGTGTTAACGCCACTCGTCCACGGAGGTCGTCACCATATTCATTATTATATGTTATTATAGTCACGATAAGTCACGATAGCCGAGTTGTTGGGTGGTCGGAATTTCGAGTCGAGAGACCCGAGTTCGATCCCCAGGTGGCAGTACCAATGAGTTTTTCAAAACTTATGTACGAATTTCATCGTTGGCTTGGACATAAAGGCGGCGACGGGCTCACCACCTGTCACGTTGTCCCGAAAATATCTTCGGAGGAAGGTGGGTCAAAGTGACTTAATTGTCTAGACTTGACCTCTGTCTACCCCTGTATTGGGAATTGCGTGAAGATATTTTTTTATATGTTATTATAAAACTATTGTGCACAAAATCGTATGCAAAAAATATATATATATGTTACAATCGGGCCACCTAAGATAAGATCTTCTCTTCAGTCGAAATCTATTCTAATATATGCCCTATGCTTGATTGTGCCTTGTGTCGAGGCGAAACACGTGTTACGTAATTATCAGTGGTGGCGTATGTTAGCTGGTGCCGAGAGTAGAGTGTAGTAGTATTGGTGGTGATGAATTCTGTAGAATTAGAGCACACACATCAGAATTTTCTTAATAATAGATGAATAAATTATTATTATTTTACATGCATATGTAGGAAGTCACCATAGCCGATTGGTTGCGTGATCGAAATTTGAGTCAGAGGACCCGAGTGCGATCCCCAAGGTTGCTACTAATGGGCTGCAGCTAAGGGGTTTTTTTCAAAAACTAAAGTACGATTTACATCGTTAGCTTGGACATATTGGCGGCGACGAAATGTCTTCGGTTGAAGGTGGGTCGAAATGACTTATTTATCTAGATCTCTGTCTAGACCAGTATTGGGAATGGCGTGAAGATTTTTTTATATTTTTTTTCATACATATGTACACATACGCATCATGTAGAAAAACCTTGACCTTTTTAGTACTACATTCTTCACACGACTTACAGTTGCGTGTGAAAGTCATGTAGAAATCATGAAGTCATTCATACACTAGTTTATTTATTTTAAACAAGTATATTTCTTTAAGCAAATAAAATTCCCTAACGTGAAATTATTATTAAGACAGAGAGACGTAAGACGTAGAACATTTTGGAGTATACGATAGAGCGTAGAATCACGAAGCCCTTCGTATACTCTATGCGAAGAGTCCTTGACACAAGTAAGAAAGGCTATTTCGTACCTTTAAATATTACCTCGACTTACACAAATATAAATACTATACAATTTTAATTTTTTTTTTATTTTTCTACGATTTACTTTAGAATACTCCTTTGGGAATTGAATTTAAGGTTTATTTCAATGTCGTGCGTTCAATTTATATGATGTTAAAATTGTTCGTGGCATCTTCGTACCAGTCTCTAGGATCTGGGGCTTATAGAAGCTGTTCAAAAAGTGTCTTGCATAAAAATTTGTGTATTGAGTAGAGTGCTGGCACTGAGAATATACGCGTTTTGACTGTATCTAGTATGTATCGTATCGGCAATAAGGCGGATATAGAGGAGCCCATATTACAGTCGTCAAACCTAGGTCCCAACCACTACATCAGATTTGATAGTCCAAAAGTCCACGAGAAAGAATAGCAATTTCTGCCAAAAATGCATCTGGCGAAAATCCAAAAAAATATCCTGATTTCAACTAGGTGCTACTACCGGCTTGACAGACCACTAGTTGAGAAGCATAGAATAAAAGAAAACGAGATAAAATCCGTATATCGTGTTCGTACCTCTAAAAAAACAAACAAGAGTCAACGCTTAACAGTGCTATCTCAAATGTTTATGTCAGTTTAGATTCATAGACTAATATGAAAAAACACGCTCAAAAACTCAAGGTGAGGTCAGCCATAGATATGTTATTCAGCTTTCTGCTTTCATGCGATTCGGTCACGGCAACGGATATCTAAACGTCATATCGCAGAAAATGGTCAAGGTGAATGCGTGACTTGAATAATAACTGTAAAATGTTAGTCATTGTCGCTTTCCACTAAATAAACAAAGATAATTAGACGGTCTTATTTATTCTTTGAAATTTTCCTTGAAATTAGAAGGGAAGGTACGTAATTCTTAACGTACTTTCCCTTCTAATTTCTTTATTTATTTATCTTCACGCACAATTCCTGACGGGGTAGGCAGAAAGAACCGATCGCCAAGTGTCACGATCCTTACATACCTCTTTCGCTTCTTTCAGATTCAGCATCTTCTTCATACATGCACGTCTAGGTATCCGAGTACTCTTGACCTTCCCCTCATCGTGCAGTTTGCTCACATGGTCTTCGAAAGTTAGTGTTGGCCTACCTCGACACCTTTATATATTAATTTTCGCGCTATATATTTTCTTCACCTCTCATTCGCTAAACGTGCCCAAACCATCAAAACACCCCCTTACAAATTTTTGTGATAAGGTTAATTTTCAAACCTGCCATATTGCGAATTTCTTCGTTTCGTCTTCGATCAGCCAAGGTGACACCGCATATTTTACGGAGAGATCACATTTCCACTGCATTAAACTTGCTTTTATGCTTCTTCTGGCATACCCAGGTTTCGCCTTCTAATAAACTCTTAAATATTGTACGTTAATATCTTACTTAACCATCTGTAAAAATCCAATACAAATCATAGACTTCTGACGAGTGGCGTACACAACGGTTTTCATCGTGTCGTCAGCTCTGATGTCTCGGGTTCGATTCCTGGATGAATCAATATAAAAAACTACGTTATCTGCATTGTCTGAGGTCTTGTTATTTGTGGTATCTACGTTATTTTCGATTTTATAACCCAAGTGCTTTATATGCTTACTTTGAGATTAGAGCAATGCAGTGATGTTGTCCCTATCTATGTATGTATTTATTATTATTATAGATTTCTCCTAAAATAGATAATTTGGGCTAATGGAATCACAGTACCGGACACTTGTCCCACCATTAGTTCGCGTTTTTTGCGTTTTACAAAGTCTAGTCTTTAAGGAAGAAAGGTATTGATAAATTCTTACGTAACCACACGACGTGTAAATAATTAAAATGTCTTTTTTATATTTTACGAATTTAGCATTTTATAAAATCTGTTCTTTAATTAATAATAAAAATAATTACATACAAAAATGTTGTGTTTGGAATACATATTAAAATTTAAAATTAAAGTAATGGAGTAGACAGGTGGCTGTCTGTATAGTATGTTCGGAAACTGGTAATGCAATTCTGTTCAAAGTTTGCAGAGATGTTAACATACTGAATAAGTATCTAGCAAAACACTTTAACATGGACAACTGGTAAGCATAATAAAAAAGCAAGAGGTTCACCTCTTGCTTTTTTGAAATTTAATAGAATTCACAAATTTTATGATTATACGAAAATGACAATTTATTCTAAGCCTCCTTTTATACCGTATGCATGACTGCAGAGAGCCGTTTAGCAACGGAATCGCTATAGAGCAGCGGTCGGCAAAACATGACTCGCGAGCCATAGGTATGTGGTGAATGAACCTTTTTCGGTGCGTTCAGTGATTGGTTTATAAATGAAAGAATTATTCATATACCGAAATAAATAACGTCATGCGGGCCCATTAAACAAGGGTAGCACTAGGAATATGCACCAGCAGCCTGACTGTTGATGGAAATGATACGTCAATCCTGTGGTTACTAAAATATTCATTAAATTTAAATGTAATGTTGTTTTTTTGTTTTGTTTAATAGTTCCTTGTAAACTGGATGGTATATACAAATAATATTACTCAATAAACAAGTGCGTTTACATTTCCCGCTGCTACCCTATTTTTTACTAAAATTCATTTATTGTATACATCAATACCAACTAAAAACCCACTTACCAAAAAAAGGGTGTAAATACTTTTTTTTATAGAGAAGGGAGGCAAACGAGCAGGTGGCTTACGTGGTGGTAAGTGATTACCGCCGTCTATGAACATCCGCAATACCAGAGGCATTGCATATGCATTGTCGGCCTTTGAGAAAGGTATAGGCTCTTTTCTTGAAGGTCCCTAATTCGTATCGGTCCAGAAAAACCGCTGACGGCAGCACATTCCATAAATTGCAAGTGCGTGGCAGAAAATTCCGTGAAAAACGAACTGTGGTGGAATGCCAAGCATCAAGATGGTGATGATGGAATTTTTGGCTATGCCGTAAGGTACGATGGTGAAATTCAGCGGCTGGGATTAATCCCCGTCGTAAATTCTGAACACAAGTCAAGAACACATTGCTACAGATATACCTGAGCTGATGTTATATGTATACAGTTATTTAAAATTATTTTACCTTAGCCCGGCACCTTTGTCGTGTACTTTTTTCACACCGAAATTCGTAAAATTGCGAACACAACTCGCAAAAGTTGTTTCAATAGAACAACACCGGGTGCGCGCGTCCGCAGTTGCGGGCCTTCCTTTTCCAAAGCGAATTTCAGCTTTAGAAAAACGGTTCGAATCACATTTTTTATAAAAAAAAGATAAAAATAGTAATAATGTGCTAAAAAGACAGTCAGTCAAATATATAGAGTCTGACAAATAAATGAAAAAAAAACATTATTTCGAAAATTTATGAAGGAGGAGGACAACTTATCTTTGAGTTGATAAAACACAGTAAAACTGTTGCTTTTTTACAATCAGGATGCGCGGAACAATATTATACAATAAACGACATTGAACCCCATAATTATTCGGTTATAATAATTGTGACCTTGAGCATTTATATTACTTGAGTATTACAAAAGTAGAAGAAAAAATAAATAATAAATATAAATATTTTCATGCAATTCCCAATACAGAGGTAGACAGAGGTCTGGTCTAGACAATTTAGTCCCTTCGACCCACCTTCCATCCATCAAGCTAGCGACATAAGTTTGTTGAAAAACTCATTGATACGAGCCTACCACCTGGGAATCGAACTCGGGTCTCTCGACTCGAAATTCTGATCACCCAACCACTCGGCTATCGTGACTATAAAAGTAGAAGAAAAGAATCTTAAAATGTTTCTGTGTAAAAAGGTAGGAGGTAGGTTGTGTAAAATTGTAGTGTTAGTGATGTCTCAACTTCCATAACTTACAAGTTATTAATGATTTTTTATAGTTCACCGACAAAGTGATCAGTTTGTTAAAAATAAAAAAAAACGTTGTCAAGGATGAATTTAACTCTCACACTGTAGAAGAATAAATAATCGTAAGAGGAAGGAGAATAAATATTAGTCCGTGGATTCCACTTAAAAAATAATCTCGGAATTATGTACATACATAAAAAATATTTTGCCTTTAATTTCTTTCAACGAACCCGACTTTGTATTTTTACTATCTTTAATATTTTCATATTTTTTTTTTTCACATTATATTTGATGCAAGTTTTGACCACCTTTTACGATGAATAAAAGCGAAAAATATTAATTACTTCTATATATTTATATAAATGAGCTTTGAGCGCGTGGAAGTACCTTCTTCTTTATAGAGATCAAGAGTCTACTGCTTGGACTCTCAAAGTTTTCCACAAAGTACGATCCCGAGCCACCTACATCTATCAACTCAGTGCAATGTTGTGCAGAAAACTCAAAATGTTTGTGTCTATTTTAAAAACTAAAACGAATACAAAATGTTAATTATGATAATGAGTCACGATAGCCGAGTGGTTGGGTGGTAGTGATTACCGCCGTCCATGAACATCCGCAACCTGGAGGCATTGCATATGCATTATCGGCCTTTGAAAGGTATGAAACTTACTTTCTTGAGAGATTCCTAATTCGTATCGATTGGAAAAACCGCTGACGGCAGCACATTCCATAAAGTGCAAGTGCGTGGCAGAAAATTCCGTGAAAACATGAACTGTGGTGGAATGCCAAGCAAGATGGTGTTGATGGAATTTTGGCTATGCCGTAATTTTGATGGTGATTCAGCGGCTGGGATTAATCCCGTCGTAAATTCTGAACACAGTCAAACCATTGCTACAGATATACCTGAGCTGATGTTATATGTATACAGTTATTTAAAATTATTTTACCTTTGCATCGTCTTTTTACCGAAATTCGTGGTGCGAACACAACTCATAAAGTTGTTTCAATAGAAGAACAACACCGAATTTTGCGATCGCAGTTGCGAACCTTCCTTTTCAAGCAATTTCAAAGCTTTAGAAAAACAGTTTCGAATCATTTTTATAAAAGATAAAAATTTATTTTGTTTGTTTATATATGCTTTATTGTAACTACAAAGAAAAGAAATAAAAAGTTACAAAGAAGAAGATCTTATGGGTAAATACAAAAAGGCGGTCTTATCGCTAAAGAGCGATCTCTTCAGACAACCTTAAGGCTGAGAAAATTGTATTGAACGCTTGTAGGTAGGTGGTCCAAACAATAGACATACATACTAATATCTAAATAAACTAAACCTATATATAATATTATTACAACAATAATACACTAATATACGAATAACCATGTTATATAATAGACATACTTACAACTAGATAAAAATATAGATACATATAATACATATAATATAAATAATAAATAACATAATATAAATGGGAAGGAAAAAAATAAAAACAAATGTCATCAGAGAGTTAACATAGGGACAAATAGTGATTTTTAACCTCAGTCTTAAATTTTTCTAATGTTTTTGCTCGATGGATATGCGGAGGAAGCTCATTCCATAAACAAATGGCTTTCACCGTAAAGGAATGCTTAAAATAGCTGGTTCTGTAAACATGAGGAGTGAGAATAAATTCTCCTGCAGATCGTAAAACTCTATCTGGTCTGTCATGACCAAGCAACTTAAAGTTGCTCTTTAAGTAACAGTGTCGTAAGTTGAACAATACACAGTACAGAAGAGATACAGTGTGCAGATTCCGGCGAAGGCGAATGGGTAACCACTTGAGCTTTGTACGAAAGTCGGAGACATGGTCATACTTGCGTAGACCAAAAATATATATATCTTCACGCAATTCCCAATACAGGGGTAGACAGAGGCCGAGTCTAGACAATTAAGTCCTTCGACCCACCTTTCACCGAAGATATTTTCGGGACAACGTGACAGGTGGTGAGCCCGTCGCCGCCTTTTATGTCCAAGCCAACGATATTCGTACATAAGTTTTTTGAAAACCCATTGGTACGAGCTTCACCAACTGGGGATCGAACTCGGGTCTATTGACTGAAATTCCGACCACCAACCACTCGGCTATCGTGACTTCTACCAACCAAAATAAACCTAATAGCTAAATTTTGAATTCGCTCAAGCTTGTTTAGTTGAACTTCGGTTAAGTCAAGATAGCTTGCGTCAGCATAATCGAGAATGGAAAGGAGTAAGGATTGTGCTAACATAATTTTAGTAGGAATGGGAGAAAAGAACGTAAGCGCCGCAAAGAAGCAATGGCAGCAAATGATTTCCTGCTAACTTCCTTTAACTGATGACACCACGAGAAAGTATTATCAAAGTGAACTCCAAAGTTTTTAACAGACTTGCTGAATGGTATCACAACGCTATTTAATGTTATTAAGGGAAGACTATCCCAGTCAACTCTCGAAATCCAGCCCGCTCCACCGATAATAATAGCTTGGGACTTAGATGGATTAATCGTTAGTCCATAGCTCTTACTCCATTGACTTACAGCAGTCAAATCACCATTAATGGTAGTAATTGCAGTGGGCAAGTTTTCAAAGGTTGACTGCGTGTATAGTTGAAAATCGTCTGCATACATATGATAGAGAGAAGTTATTTTGTGTGAAATTGAATTGATAAAAATAGCAAAAGAGTAAAGGAGACAACACACCACCTTGCGGAATACAGACGGGTAGGTATTCATCTGAAACCCTGGTGTTGAAAATGAACATGGGCGTTGGTAATGTTCCTGACTATCCGTTTATTCATTTGTCAATGACTCTAAGCAAATACTAGATTCAATTTGAAAAGAATAAACCGTTAAAGTTGTCTATGGAAATCAACCAGACTGCGATTCCGACTTAAAGAAGAAGCAATAAGGCAAAACTTGTTTAGTTTTATAATTCAGTTGCCTTCCTCCCGCCACAGCGTCTCAATATGGCATTTGCAACTTGGCCTCACGCCAACCTAGTCTGGTCACGCTTTATTTCCAATGTTGACAAAAAACTTGTTTTGTAATCTGTTCCAGTGCGGCATGGCTTTGATCAAAATATTTAGAATACTGTGTCAACCCTATCTTCTTTATTCATAACCTTATAAAGCATACTACTGCGCATAGAAAAAATCATAGTCCGTAATTTATAGCGGCAATTGATAAGTGTAAATTGCATTCTTTTTTTTATGGAATAGGGAGGCAAACGAGCAGGTGGCTCACGTGTTGGTAAGTGATTACCACCGCCCATAAACACCCGCATTACCACAGGCAAAGCAGATGCGTGGCCGGCTTTAGAGTGCCCTCCCCCCATAATTGGGGGAGGGGGGGGGGTGTGGGCCTCTGGTTACCTGCACTCACCAGAGGAAACGCAGAGGTTTGTTAGACTTCTATTTCACGCCGGTATTCTGTGAGGTTACCACGACCTCACAGTCACCTTCCCCAGTCGAGCCGGCCCATTCATGCAACAACAAAAGCTGATGCGTGGCTCTACCACTGTGAAAATTTGACAAAAAAATCCCTTATACTGACTTCACATTGTCAGAATTCTAACAAAAGAAAAATAAAGGGACATACAAGAAGAATAATATTTTCTAATCACCTTTTGAGAGATAAAAGAGAGAGATTTGAAGTCACGATAGATTGGTTGGATGGTCGGAATTTTGAGTCAAGAGACCCGAGTTCTATCCAATGGTTTTTTCAAAAACTTATGTACGAATTATATCGTAGGCTTGGACATAAAGACGGCGACGGGCTCACCACATGTCACGTTGTTCCGAAAATATCTTCCGTACATATACTTTTAATTATTAATAACTTATCTATCTGTTAGGTCGACTGCAGAAAATGTGTAGGAAGGATTCGCAAAGTTGGGAGTTTTGCGAGTAGCAGTCACCTCGCATCCCGTATCATTGATTCCGCAATTTTAGTATGAAATTATATGAACCATCTCTCGCTATCTATCTGCAGCCATTACCATTTACAGCATTTTCTCTTAGCAACCGCTTGAGATACCAACATCACACGATTGACGACCGCAGTTCGAAACACTATACAGATTTGATGTTGCTCCGTCAACAATTAGTCGCAATTTAGACTATATTATATTGTATTATATAAGTATATATGGGAAGATACTTTATCGCCTCTACAAGATCTAGCGAAATTAATGAGAAAGTTAATTCTTATTCTGGTACCACATGATTTCTGATACCACGCGATTAACTCAAAAGCAAATACTCACTACCAATTGTTTTTGGTGTTTTGTGACGGCCTTGACACTGGGATTATTTATTTATTTATTTATTTATTTATTTATTTATTTATTTATTTATTTATTTATTTATTTATTTATTTATTTATTTATTTATTTATTTATTTATTTATTTATTTATTTATTTATTTATTTATTTATTTATTTATTTATTTATTTATTTATTTATTTATTTATTTATTTATTTATTTATTTATTTATTTATTTATTTATTTATTTATTTATTTATTTATTTATTTATTTATTTATTTATTTATTTATTTATTTATTTATTTATTTATTTATTTATTTATTTATTTATTTATTTATTTATTTATTTATTTATTTATTTATTTATTTATTTATTTATTTATTTATTTATTTATTTATTTATTTATTTATTTATTTATTTATTTATTTATTTATTTATTTATTTATTTATTTATTTATTTATTTATTTATTTATTTATTTATTTATTTATTTATTTATTTATTTATTTATTTATTTATTTATTTATTTATTTATTTATTTATTTATTTATTTATTTATTTATTTATTTATTTATTTATTTATTTATTTATTTATTTATTTATTTATTTATTTATTTATTTATTTATTTATTTATTTATTTATTTATTTATTTATTTATTTATTTATTTATTTATTTATTTATTTATTTATTTATTTATTTATTTATTTATTTATTTATTTATTTATTTATTTATTTATTTATTTATTTATTTATTTATTTATTTATTTATTTATTTATTTATTTATTTATTTATTTATTTATTTATTTATTTATTTATTTATTTATTTATTTATTTATTTATTTATTTATTTATTTATTTATTTATTTATTTATTTATTTATTTATTTATTTATTTATTTATTTATTTATTTATTTATTTATTTATTTATTTATTTATTTATTTATTTATTTATTTATTTATTTATTTATTTATTTATTTATTTATTTATTTATTTATTTATTTATTTATTTATTTATTTATTTATTTATTTATTTATTTATTTATTTATTTATTTATTTATTTATTTATTTATTTATTTATCTTCACGCATTTCACAATACGTGGGTAGTCACAATTCTAGAAAATGTTTTCGTAGTTCTGTCGATCAACACTCCACCGGAGCTTATTTCGGGCTACATAGCTTACATATCGCTAAGTCTCCATCGATCCAATCCTTGATTTAATTATGTATTTATTTATATATGTTTCAATTAATTCTTTATTAGACTTGTTTTTATTGTTATTCGTGAAACGAATTCGGCAAGAAATAAAGAAGTAAAAGACATAACAAGTTCGTAAAAATAAATTAGGTAAAGTGACAACTAGACACATAAATCAAGTAAACAAATATACTTACGACTTTTGGTACAACGAAGTTCTGAAATGTAATGGTATTCCCTCTAATTCAACACTAGATTTATCTTTGTCTCTTTGAAATTTGAATAAGGAAAGAGTTAAACAACTTTACTTTCATATCTACCGTAGGAGCATTTATAATTGCGGACCAGTCCAAACGACGCGTATCCTCAATGAGGCGCTCTTTATCCATCCCGCCAAAATTACGTAGCAGAAGAATTCTCGATTTTGCTTTGGGAGGGCGAATTTTATATGAGAGGAATAAGAGATCATGGTGAGAAAAATATCAGCTTCATGCTGGCCATGATTGAGGACAAAATCAGGATTGAAACAATAATAATGTCAAGTAATGATGGATGCAATCAGGTACATTATGTGTTGCAGAAAGAGGCAATAAGTGTAGGTTACACGCATCAATCATCAATTTTAACTTTTACACCGGTTATCTCCTTGAGTAGACAGTATTAAAGTCACCCATAATGATGGTGTGACTATATGATGGGGTTAAAGTTTCTAGTATGCTTTCAAAAGAAGCGAAATAATCAACATGGAGAGAGGGACTATAACAAACCCTAGAAGAATTTTGTTATGGGAAAATGAAACTGATAACAGATGCTCGGCCGTATTAGAAGGAGGAGGCTGAGGACGAATTGACTATAGTAAAAGGAATATAAGAACGAAGATAAATCGCCACCCCTCCACCGCCCTTGCCTAAACGGTCGTTGCGAATGAGGTGAAATCCAGGTAAGGAGTAAGAAGTGGAAGGTAAACAAGGCTTCAACCATGATTCGGAGATTAAAATAGCGTGTATATTATGAGACTCAAATGACGCAAGCATATCAGAATAATGAGCCGGAATACTTTGTGCATTTAGGTGAATGACATTAAAAGTTTTCAGAGAATCTGAGAAATTGTATTAAGGGCATCTTTTAAAGGAATGGAAGATATTGTACTGTGAAAGCTTAAATCACTAGAGGAATTACCATTTGACTGCAATGACAAGAAATCACTGGATTCATCACTAAAATCACTATTATTAACTAACGACATTATGATTATAAAGTATAATATAAATATATAAAATATACGTACAACGAATAAACGAATACAAATATATATAGATATATACAATGCACAAACAGACCCACCCGCCAGCAGTCTGAAAGAGATTAACAACCTTGAAAATATTCCAGGATTATTTAGAGCAATTAAAAAGATTAAATTATGAAATCGAGAAAACATAGGTATCAAGTTAAGAGAATAAAATAAAGATATCAAAATTACAATACCATCAAGTGAGACGTAATAATAACAACACAATAAGTAAGGAAAACATTTGCCACACAAAAAAATAACGTTAAACTAAAAAGAAATAGCGTTACAATTATCGTAAATCAACAAAGCGTTAAAAACATGCTAATCATAGATACGCAATTGTTGTCAAGAAAATGATATACGTCAGTCGGCGGTCAATATGTCTGTCAATGTCAAAGTCATTTGTCAGTTGTCAACTATCGTAACTGTGATTGTTTACATAGTGTGTAAAATTAATACGAAGAAAGAAGAATATTAAAACTAACAGAATTAATGTACACAATACGTTTGTAATACGGTTGTAACACAATACGTTTAAAAATACTTTAAATAAATGATCACAGAAACAACATTCACAGTATATATGAGGAACATAATAATCAGTTACGACACTGCAAAAATAGATTTCATTTTTACCGCTCTCTTGGTTCTCATTTGAGTAGATCTGGCATCTTTCGTTACATCAGTAATCCCCACCGCACCAAACGAGGTCTGTGCCACCATTTCAGGGCTTGAATAGCATCCAGATCCAGTCTGCAATGGATGCGATGCCGTGTTTGGCCAGCGCCTAATACAAAGATGGTGCCATCCTCGTCCAACATTTGAAATTCCGAATCGCTGCCTCGCAGCGAGAAACACTTCATGCCGACTTTTTGTGAGGAATTCAGACAAAGTGATTCCGGTTCCTTTAAAGCTCTTTTTCGCCAGCCATACCTTGTCTTTCACCGCAAAGTTTTTAAATTTTATAAGGATGGCTCGAGGCTTATCAGTGCTGGGTTGTCCAAGACGGTGACACCGACTAATAGACTCTGCGGTAATACCTGGAATTTTTAAGTAGTTGGAAAACACTTTAGCAGCAGTAGTGGAAGTGTCTTCCTTCTTATCTTCAGCAACACCATGTACCAAGAGAATTTTTCGCCGAGATCTCATCTCCATGACATCGTTCTGTCGGGACAACAGTTCTACTTGCAATTGAAGGTTCTCCAGGGCAGTCAGAACAAAGGCACGGAATGTGTTGAACTGGTGATTGATATTAGATGTTGGGCTTGTGGCTGGTATTGCACTCTTAAGGTCCTTTGGAATTCTGCCATTCTCAAGTTGAAGTGCCCGTAAGATCAGCAACAGATTTCTTGATGGATTCCATGTCACTTTATGGTTATGAGTTTATAGGTTATGAGTGATAGTGATGAAAACTATATGCAGCAACGACTACAGGTTATTATTATTATCAGACTAAGTTGGCGGGAGTAGGGGGTCTATCACAGGTACATTTATCTAAACATATATTGGTATTTAACTATATTAAATATTAAAATTTTAAGGCCGTAAAAATATGTGTCTACTTTATTCCACTCCTACCCTCAAAAATAGTAATAATGTGCTAAAAAGACAGTCAGTCAAATATATAGAGTCTGACAAATAAATGAAAAAAAAACATTATTTCGAAAATGTATGAAGGAGGAGGACAACTTATCTTTGAGTTGACAAAAAAACACAGTAAAACTGTTGCTTTTTTACAATCAGGATGCGCGGAACAATATTATACAACAAACGACATTGAACCCCATAATTATTCGGTTATAATAATTGTGACCTTGAGCATTTATATTACTTGAGTATTACAAAAGTAGAAGAAAAAAATAAATAATAAATATAAATATTTTCATGCAATTCCCAATACAGAGGTAGACAGAGGTCTGGTCTAGACAATTAAGTCCCTTCGACCCACCTTCCATCCATCAAGCTAGCGACATAAGTTTGTTGAAAAACTCATTGATACGAGCCTACCACCTGGGAATCGAACTCGGCTCTCTCGACTCGAAATTCTGATCACCCAACCACTCGGCTATCGTGACTATAAAAGTAGAAGAAAAGAATCTTAAAATGTTTCTGTGTAAAAAGGTAGGAGGTAGGTTGTGTAAAATTGTAGTGTTAGTGATGTCTCAACTTCCATAACTTACAAGTTATTAATGATTTTTTATAGTTCACCGACAAAGTGATCAGTTTGTTAAAAATAAAAAAAAACGTTGTCAAGGATGAATTTAACTCTCACACTGTAGAAGAATAAATAATCGTAAGAGGAAGGAGAATAAATATTAGTCCGTGGATTCCACTTAAAAAATAATCTCGGAATTATGTACATACATAAAAAATATTTTGCCTTTAATTTCTTTCAACGAACCCGACTTTGTATTTTTACTATCTTTAATATTTTCATATTTTTTGTCTCACATTATATTTGATGCAAGTTTTGACCACCTTTTACGATGAATAAAAGCGAAAAATATTAATTACTTCTATATATTTATATAAATGAGCTTTGAGCGCGTGGAAGTACCTTCTTCTTTATGCCTATCAAGAGTCTACTGCTTGGACTCCCAAAGTTTTCCACAAAGTACGATCCCGAGCCACCTACATCTATCAACTCAGTGCAATGTTGTGCAGAAAACTCAAAATGTTTGTGTCTATTTTATTCCACTCCTACCCTCAAAAATAGTAATAATGTGCTAAAAAGACAGTCAGTCAAATATATAGAGTCTGACAAATAAATGAAAAAAAAAACATTATTTCGAAAATGTATGAAGGAGGAGGACAACTTATCTTTGAGTTGATAAAACACAGTAAAACTGTTGCTTTTTACAATCAGGATGCGCGGAACAATATTATACAACAACGACATTGAACCTCATAATTATTCGGTTATAATAATTGTGACCTTGAGCATTTATATTACTTGAGTATTACAAAAGTAGAAGAAAAAAATAAATAATAAATATAAATATTTTCATGCAATTCCCAATACAGAGGTAGACAGAGGTCTGGTCTAGACAATTAAGTCCCTTCGACCCACCTTCCATCCATCAAGCTAGCGACATAAGTTTGTTGAAAAACTCATTGATACGAGCCTACCACCTGGGAATCGAACTCGGCTCTCTCGACTCGAAATTCTGATCACCCAACCACTCGGCTATCGTGACTATAAAAGTAGAAGAAAAGAATCTTAAAATGTTTCTGTGTAAAAAGGTAGGAGGTAGGTTGTGTAAAATTGTAGTGTTAGTGATGTCTCAACTTCCATAACTTACAAGTTATTAATGATTTTTATAGTTCACCGACAAAGTGATCAGTTTATTAAAAATAAAAAACGTTGTCAAGGATGAATTTAACTCTCACACTGTAGAAGAATAAATAATCGTAAGAGGAAGGAGAATAAATATTAGTCCGTGGATTCCGCTTAAAAAATAATCTCGAATTATGTACATACATAAAAATATTTTGCCTTTAATTTCTTTCAACGAACCCGACTTTGTATTTTTACTATCTTTAATATTTTCATATTTTTTGTCT